>JACCPG010007986.1:0-169004 GCA_016069955.1 Drepana arcuata
AAACCAAGAGTGAGGACAAATGGTAAAATACTAGGCAAGCTGACATTGTAAGTACGGATTTGCACTGATTACTGGGCTATATACACATTAGTAGTAGCAAATTAAGAGCGGTCGGGTGCTAAGTCAGTCCACACCACACCACAGCACGTCTGCTTCTCAACTTTCTTTGTTGCGCTTAACTATTGTTTGGAGTTCAACTCGCTCCTCCGGATGCCAAATGGACAAAGTCGAGTCCGTGAGAAATTGTTTTGTATGGAGTTGTGAAAAGGAAAACATTTGTCAGAAGCTTAGGTAAATTGCTTGCATAGAACTGGACCACTTGCTAAGTTGCGAGCTTTTAGGGCTTAAATGTTGGTTTTATTATATGTTTTTCTCAAGCAATCTAAAGAGTTATTTATAAAACAATTTCTTGTTCTTAACCTCTCTATTAAAATCCCTTTGGCGGGTTGGTAGTATGTATAGTACGGGATAATCTGGATATGTAACTTACATTGGTGATTTAGATTCCTTTTCAGACATATGTATTGTTAAGGTAGCTCTTTGATGTTATTTGAAAGTCACGCCTCTTGCCTTGAGAGGAATAAACAATGATTACAACAAAAAATATAGCTGAAAATAGCAAAATAGTTGAGTAAATAGTGATCCTATCTCACGAGTTAGCGGTCACGGCTTTAATAATAATAATAATTATTATTTATTTATTTTATCAGATATCTGGATCCATTTTTGTAAATCTAAGTATTGATTTTTGCTGTAGCCTTGATGTTAAATGGACATATATATATAGATATAGTATTTCTTCACACCTTTCCACAAGGGTCCCCGAAGAGGTAGGCAGAGTAGTATAGGACTACCTATACACCTCTTACTGCAGGTTTTTGTTGACTCATACGAAAACAATAACAGCATGCTTCAACTAAGTATTATTTGTAGCTCAACAGCTTTATTAGTTGGTCCATATTTTACTACCAACAAAAACATAATTTACAATACAGCTTGGGTATTAGAGGCAATTATAAGTTTGCTCTCCGATACCATTCATATATCACGACAGTTTCCAGGAACATCTGAGACCCGACGCGGTTGCGATGCAAATAGATTTTGCCCCGGCTACTTAAAGTGCGGGTAGCTACTAAATAATGTCAGTATTTGTCCTAAATTGCTCACGATACGTACACTTGGCTAGCTATTGTAACGTTTGTATTTTGTAACGACAAGATCTTGACACAACTTAGTTGTAGTTTCATATTTAACTTACTTGATTGCTATCTTAGAAATTTAAAAATACTATTCGTAACTTATGCTAGCTCATAAACTGCCTAACATGAAATCTACAACGCGCTTATATGCTACGGTAATCGATTACGGTGGTGGTACATATTACCATATGATGGTATGGGCCGTTTCCTAATTTGTTCTTTTTAATTCTAGTAGTTACATAAGAAAAGCATCTAGCATTTTGATAGTTGTTTCATTATTACAAATATATGTATCGTTATAAATATGTCTGTAAGTCTAAAGAACAGACACTCTTCTGTTTCTGCCTTTCCTCTAACGGTCCCAGAGTGTTGATAGTAAATTACATTTATCAGGGATTTGGCATTAAAATAAGGAAACAAAAATTGTATTAACGGACGAAACACAATCTCATATTTTAATATTTTTTTAAGTATTATAAATAAATATATATAATAATATATCCTCACGGATTCTTACAAGTGTCCCCGAAAGGGTAAGAATATTTTTCCGCCAGAGAAATATTTTAAGTGCCAACGTGCCCAATAACGAGCCCATCACCCGTTATTCGAGCCCGACTATACATACGCCTTTGAATTTCTTCTCAGACGTATGCAGGTTTCCTCTCGATGTTTTCCTTCACCGTTAAGCTCGTGGTGTGACTAATCACTGTACTTAAGTTCAGAAAAACTCATTGGTACAGTCGGGATTCGAACTTGCGACCTTTGCGTCGCAGGCAACTGCTCGAACCACTCGGCCACCACGGCTTTTTTTAATAGATAGTGATCCTCTATATTCCTTATCTAATACAGAAACCAAAGTTACAGCCGTGGTGGCCGAGTGGTTCGAGTAATTGCCAGTGACACAAATATACCTCTGGCGGAAAGTGGGTGTGTGGGTATTACCTATACACCTCTGCCTACCCCTTCGGGGACCCTTGTGGGAAGGCGTGAGGATATATATCTGCCTGCTATCTATTATTTTTGAGGATAATATTTCTCTCTCTCCCTCTCACACCCTGATGGGGTAGTAAGGCCTACAGATCTTTGCTTATAAGCAGATAGCAGATACCTTCTGAAAAATAAACATTTTAATCGAATACTTTGTAAAAACATAGACAAGTGATGCAAAGCTTTGATTTACTTCAAAGTCTACACGATGAATTGAATGAGTAATTGTTTAAAAGTAGTACCTATTGGGTGTTTAAAGTCGAGGGCGCCTCCACAGGCTGTTTATGCAAATGACCGCAATGACGACTAAGAACCCTAACCATTATTATTTTTTGTTTCGCGTACCGGCGGCGGCGCCCTTCGAAATTTAAATATTTTAAAGAAAAAGCTTTTAGAGTATCTATTTGAATATCGCTGATTGATTTGGAATAATTTAAGGGTTATTAGAAAAAACTTGCATAATATAAAGCTAATGGATAATGTATATCCTCACGCCTTCCCACAAGGGTCCCCGAAGGGGTAGACAATGGATAATAAGTATTCAAATAAATTTATTTGACTGTATGAAAATAAACTTTAATTACAATTAACAATATTTACAAAGAGCATTAATGGCAATGCTGCTAGTCTTCTTGGCACATTGTCTCGGGATACCGATTTGGGTCAAATATTTTATCTGTAAGTAGTTAGTTTCAAATAAATACATATAATACTTTATATCTTTACGCTTTCCTATAGAAGGTAGGTAGAAGTGTAATAATATTCACATTTCGCCGTAGCTATATTTAGCTGCCAACGTGGTAGATGTCTACTGTCACCGTCCCTCATACAAAACCTCACACGCATTGAGGTATTCTCACATTTCCTTCATCATTAAAGCTGTGGGGTGTGACAAATCAGTGTACTTGACTTCTGAAAAAGTCACTGATATTCGGAAACGACGGCTCTTATTTGCATTAAAAAATACTATCGGTTGGTATATGAATACTGACTTTTACTATTGGCGAAGTTTGTAGATTTGAATTAAAAAGAAAATTAATTTATAACCATTATTTACATACTATTAACATTAAAATGTTAAACTAGAAATTACAATATAAGCTCCCTCTCCAAAAACTATTTAAACAACAACTTTGCGTTAGACGTGAGATAGTTCAAGAATCCAAGTGAAGTCGAACTCTCTGCGCATAAAAATGTTTTGTTTGTCCTAATTGCTCCAAGTGGCTGGTTGGCCGACTTTGCGTCGAGTCATTGTTTTCGACGTGCTCGCGCGGTAATAGGAATATTTTCGGCTACCACCCCACTCGAGAATTCGTGACTTTCACAAAATGTTAGCAAACCACCCGATAAAACTGTATTTGTTCGTCCTTGCCTATATTTAAAGCTATGATAGTTACAGCCCCATCTGTATACCATAACAGTAAGTATGCATGATGGACCAAGGAAGGCAGAGGTGTGTCAGAAGTACCCACACACCCACTTTTCGCTGGAGATATATTTAGGTGTCCAACATGACTAACAATGCCTTTGAATTTCTTCTCAAACGTTGCAGGTTTCCTCTCGATGTATTTCTTCACCGTAAAGCTCATGATGTGACTAATTACCTACTGTATTTAGTTCAGAAGAACTCATTGGTGTAGTCGGTTCAAAGTTACAAACTTTGTGTCGCAGGCCACCACGGCTTTTTGTTATTATAGCCACTTTGATACAGTAGGATTTACAAAGCCTTTGTATAAATATCATCGTAGAAGTACATCACTAATAAATCATTAAAGATTTCATCATCATCATCATCATCATCATCAGCCCACTCTAGTCCACTGCTGGACATAGGCCTCCCCTAATGAGCGCCATAGCGCCCTGTCTTCAGCTTGCCGCATCCAGCATCTGCCAGCAGTCCTTCGCAAATCGTCATCCCACCTGGTCGGAGGGCGTCCTACACTACGTTTGCCTAGTCGAGGTCTCCACTGAAGAACACGTTTACCCCAGCGGTTGTCGGTTCTTCGCGAGATATGGCCGGCCCACTGCCACTTCAGCTTGCTAATTCTTTGAGCTATGTCGATAACTTTGGTTCTCTGTCGGATATATTCGTTGCGAATCTTATCCTTCAGAGAGACTCCGAGCATAGCTCTCTCCATAGCTCGCTGAGCGACCTTAAACTGGTGGACCAGCCCTATCGTGAGTGTCCACGTCTCAGCTCCGTAGGTCATGACGGGTAGGACGCACTGATTGAAAACTTTAGTTTTCAAACATTGCGGTATGGATGACGAGAAGACTTGACGTAGTTTCCCAAACGCTGCCCAGCCCAGCTGGATCCTCCTCTTGGCCTCCTTCTCAAAATTGTTTTTACCCAACTTCAGAATCTGCCCAAGGTACGTGTACTCGGAAACAATTTCAAGAAGGTGGTCATGTACGACAACCGGTCCCGGATCAATGTGGCCATTGATCATGACTTTGGTTTTATCCAAATTCATGCCGAGACCGATGCGTCGCGAGGCTGAAGCTAGGCCGTCCAGCATCCGGTTTAGCTCCTCCAGCGACTCCGCCATTAGGACTATGTCATCAGCGAATCGCAGGTGTGAGATGTACTCGCCGTTTATGTTGATGCCCTTACCTTTCCAGTCCAGCGTCTTAAAAACATCTTCCAACGCGCTCGTGAACAGTTTCGGGGATATCACATCCCCCTGTCTCACTCCCCTGCGCAATTGAATGGGTTTAGACTGCTGGCCCTGTACTTGGACACTCATGGTAGCGGCGTCATAGAGGCATCTCAACACCTCGATATAACGATAGTCCACTTGGCACCGCTGTAAGGATTCCAGAACAGCCCAGGTTTCGACAGAGTCAAAGGCCTTCTCATAGTCCACGAAGGCCAGACACAGGGGCAGATTATACTCTTCGGACTTCCTCCTTCCTCCAATGGTCACTTGCACGCTGCATGAATCTTTTCACATCATTCTTGAAGAATTTCATGCTGTAGTGCTTTCTCTAGGCATGTACTAGGCACTCTTTCTCGTTATAATTTGGATAAAATATAAATATTGCTTTTATTATTAAAATATAAAATATAATTATTGTTTTTATTTACACATGAATTTGCGCTTTATGCGAGAGAGGAAGAACATTGAAAATTGTGTAAATGAAGTTCATTTCCATGAGAAATATTTTAAGCATAGGCAAATTGATCTACTCCACTTTCTTGACAAAGCTTGTAATTCATATTGATATTGGAAAGTTCTACGCCACAAAGAAAGGTTCCAATAAAGTTATTATTATCCTTTTGAAATTAAACGAAAATGTATTACTTTAGCAACGCCAATATTTTACTACAGGCCAAAGATTAATAATAATAAATCAAACATTTGTTTTAAGAAATTGAAAGACGCAATTTGTTCCAATTAATAATATTTCACTGTTCCCAACCGATCTGGATCTGTGTAGCAGACTACAGAAACAATCACTCAAATAGGCTGTTCATATTGAATATTAATCGCCATTTTCACTGACGAATGGGAATAATCTGAAAGGCGAAACGGGAGTTTGGGGGAATAAATTTGTAATGCAAAGTCAGAACTTTCATTCTTGTGTTACCGAAACGTTCTTAACAAAGGTAAGAAAACGTTTAACATTTTGCTAGACCTTGAGGAAAATTTTAAGGGGGGCCACCAATAAGGCTCTAGGAATTAGACAATTTATTAGACTTGCAAATCTAAAGGAGAGGCTCCCCTCTGAGCTCGGTCGACCAGCGTTTGTACTTCCTACCATCTATAGCACCCCTATTTCAGCTCTAATTAAAAAGCCATCAAAGAGTTTTCAGTCATTAATCATGAAACTGTTAACGGTTAATGCCGACTTCCCTCCTATCCGAGCTATGGAAAGAAGCAGGATTAGGATATTAACAAAATGACTACAATATTTAGGGTTAGTGAAGTGGCAAGCCACTTGCCTAAAAAATAAGGAATCAACAGCATAAATTCCGTCGGCTTAGCGTGAATTAATCTTAACTTGTTTCGGCCGGTTTAAAGGATTTAGAATCCTTCTCCTTTTCGAATAAAAATAAAAATACCAGAGATATTTTAAGGATTCGTAATTGACTGCAGTGGTTTCGTTTTCCTGCTTTCTTTCTTTTAACTTTTAGAGTTAAAACCACAGAAAAGGCTTTTCTTTCTAATTTAAATTACATCAACAAATTTGAGTAATAAGATTAAAGAATCGGTTAATGAAGACATTACAGATGAAGATACTCCGCTCTAGAGCCTTTTAAGGTCCATGTTGCTTATAATTATATAATGGACCTTCTATAGTGTTAATTTTCACTCAAACCTAATGCGCAAGTGTCAGAAAAAAGTGTCTAAGAAAGAATTCCAAATAGCTAGATCTAATCAATCAGATACTCAATGATAGGTACGTCTAAATTGCCTTAAGTTGGCCGGGTGGTTTAAGGCGTCATCTGCAATGTCAAGATCGCGGTAGTAAGCACCAATGATTCGTGCCAATGATATTATCTCAATTTAAAAGTAGTGATTCGTCCATAAGCTTAACAATAAACAAAAACATTGTATGGGATCCACAAAATGTATGAGAAGAAATACAATGTCTTCAAACCGACATTGGCGCCAAAATGTGTCCCCAGTGACAAGAGAGATACTAATTTTAACGAAACTGAAAATTTTATTAAACGCGATGATGAAATGAAACTAATTGGCAGCTGTCAGACAAGCAACGTTTAACGTAAGACATAAACTAACGTCATTGAAGTGAAGTTAGTGATTCGGTGGAAGTTTATTCGGAGGTTGTCAGTTGCAGCCGCGTTAATTCCGCGCCAGGCTAACTGGATGTCATGCGATTATCTAAACAATCGAGCGCTCGACGTTGATTTCGGCACCGCTGATGAACCACACAAGGACTTTCATCAATATTGTGTACGTATCGTGTTAGGAATTTGACCAGGTGAATGTTTTAGAATGTCTACTTTCCTATCTGGGTTTGGTTTAGCCAACACCGATGGGATTAGGACTGGAACCGTCCCAAAGATTTCCGTTTGATGGATATTACATATAACATTATATAAAGCAATATGTGTACTAAATTTAACTACATATGTTAAAATTATTGACGCTTTTTTTCTTCAAACCTTGGAGAACTTAAAGTAAGTATTCATAACAATATTAAATCATAAAAAATAACCTTAATTATATCTATTTAATATAATGTAACGTGCGGTCTTGGCTATTATGACAGATCAGTTAATGGCTTCAGGACACTATGCCGTTGCTTTATTGACTATACCATTTCAGAAGAATAAAATAATATGGAAAGCCGTATATGCCGATAGTTACGGCTCTCAATCTATGTAGTCCAATTATTAGCCATCTACCACGTGATTTAGTATGTATTAATGTTTGTACGTTTGTATACGTGTAATCCTTAAAATATATATATTTTCTGATACAGATATTTACAGTACAAACGTTAAAGAATATGGCAAGACTTACATTTTTAAGCAATTGAGTTTCGATTAAACTTCAGAATGCGATTTGAATTGAAAGGTTTCAATTATCCAATTCTCTAAAACAGATTGGGATGGAGGCGTGTGTTCGGCGCTCTGAAGTGACAAGTAGGTGCTAGACCAACGTGCGAATACGGGCGTGTGGGCCGAATCGAGTACTCTCCGCAGCCCACTCGATAACTGATTCCGAATCACGGTTGATATCGATTATAACCGACATGTCGGGGGACAATAACCCCTTTATCATCCAATTGTTGATATCAAGGACCATATAATATACAATGCGGGACGCTTCGCTATCTGATAATACTGATGTGCTGTTGTTGATTTCGCAGGTAAATGTTGTTTATTACTTATGTATACTGGTATATATCGTAATATTCGTATACTTAGAACAGAATTGCGCGTAATAATAATAATCATATAATATATCCTCACGCCTTCCCACAAGGGTCCCCGAAGGGGTAGGCAGAGGTGTATAGGTAATACCCACACACCCACTTTCCGCCAGAGGCATATTAGGTGCCAACGTGACAGATGGCGAGTCCATCGCCGTTACTCCAGCACGACTATACATACGCCTTTGAATTTCTTCTCAGACGTATGCAGGTTTCCTCTCGATATTTTCCTTCACCGTTAAGCTCGTGGTGTGACTAATCACTGTACTTAAGTTCAGAAAAACTCATTGGTACAGTCGGGTTCGAACTTGCGACCTTTGCGTCGCAGGCAACTGCTCAAACCACTCGGCCACCACGGCTTTTTAATTGCGGCTAATTGCGCGTACGTGCTCACAAACCAATACATAAGTCAAAATGTTTCTAAGTGATGTCACTTTGCAATCAGTATAATGAAAAGAGGAAGACGAGAAGAGAAGAAAATGCAAAGAGCATTGTAACACTTATTATTGAAGCTGTTTACTTTTTTACTTAGCATATTTATCATTCCATCATGGATTTTTTTATTGTGTTGCTATTTTCTTATTCATTGATTAGTTTTGTCTGAAATGTTTTCCATTACCAAGAAGATTTGATTCGACATAAAAATACTATAAAACTCCAACAAGCCAATCGAATAGCGCAGTTTATCGTTTATAGTAGCGTGATCCCGGGCCAATTTTCGTTAGTTTGGGGGAGCAAAGTAAAAAAGAATAACAATAAAGTAATATAATTTGGGACTAGCGGCGATGTCGTTACTCATTTGTACCAAGGGACGGTATTAATGGAAGAGCCGTTTCAGCTATCATTCGATTGAGTATAGTTAAGTTAATCGAAACCGATGCTTTCTTTGCATACAAATACCTGGCTTGCCGCCGTCTGTCTTTTCACTTTGCCTCAAATACACGTTTAAAATACTGTTAATGTAATTGAAGCATTAATTAAATACGGCAATTCAATTAATGAATTATATATTCCACCGGTCCTCAGAAAATTTATTGAATCGTGTTATAATAAGTTATGTAAAAAAGGTGTTTTTCTTACATACATGCATATATCATCACGCCGAGTCCCTAACGAGGTAGGCAGAGAGTAGAACGCCAGTTCCCTCTGGAATTACATACTCTTTAATTTCGAGTGCTTTTTTTATTTATGTATTTCGTTGAATTATCTGAAGAAGTCTACATACAGATAGTATTAAGAACAATTTCACGAACATTTAGGAATGGGAACATCTGATGATCTGAGACTTGTGAAGACTAAATGAAGCAAAAGCATAAGTGGTTAAAGCTACAGGGAGAGTATAGAGTCCCAAAAATTATGACAATTTATTTGCAGCTATTCCTAACTATATATAACAGTACGTGTTATTATATAATTGCAATCACAGACCTGAGATACCCGAGAGAGAGATATCCGTAATTGATAGCAATAATCAAGTCTTAGTAAACATGACTGGAGCCGATTGAAGCTCCGTAAGGCCCGAGGGTACTCACCTGATAAAGTCACTTGATAATTAATTTTCTAACAAGCCCTCAAGTCAGACTGTCTGTACTTACAACAGTTTGCCAGCCTTTTCATAGATTTGCCCTCGGGCAATAATTCCGTGATTTTTCTTTCTGGAACGTAGAACATAATTCGGTTGGTGATTCTATAACTTTTATATGATTTAGAAATATACAGTACATGGAGCCTGAAGCTATTTTCCGTCAAGTCATATAATGTAACTATGAACAAAAGCATGTATTTATTGTAGATACATATTATTATTATTTGTTCAGAATAAAAGCTATTTCGGATTTACTTTTATTTCTTGGTGTCTATACCAAGAAATTGATACTGAATTGAAACGTATACTGATAATGATAATATGTTACTAGATTAATTTTCATTATATCCAATGTCACTTGTTTTTTTTATTTTACTCTTAATACAATATTGTTTTATTCATACCTTGTATTACTATTAGCGAAAAAGTGACTTTAGTCAAAAGTGGGATGATTAGGAATATTAAAGGATATTGTAGAAGAGAAAAATATTTTAATCTTTGGAACAAGATCATTTATCTGCTGGAGGCGTAACCTTGGGTATTAATAACATATCCTAAACTCTCTTGACAATCACATTTGGTATATTTTTTTTAATTTAAAGGCAAGTATCTTGAGTGAAATATCAAATATAAGAAATATAAGAAAAAAAAAATACATACTTCTGTAGTCCTCCGCACATTGCGTGCTTACTAAGCTAGCTATCGATGGAGTTGCTTAACAATTGTGAACGCAAAAATATTTAATCGTAAACTTTCCTTTTACATTGTCATTAGGGAAATTGGCATCGTTAATTTATAAAGGTCCCCTTTAACTGTCACGGTATCGACAGATTTAAATCGGTAATCCCGCGGTTTGTTTTATGGAAGCGATATCTGACGATTTAACGATGATCATAAACGTACGTTTGTAAAGCGGAGATAGACGTTTGATTCATGACTCGAGTCAAAGCTGTATCAGAAATTACTGTACTGTATGTGTACATGCATATATATTCGGATCTTTCAGTTACATACATAATATATAAAGATATATAAAGCCGTGGTGGCCGAGTGGTTCGAGCAGTCGCCTGCGACGCAAAGATCGCAAGTTCGAATTTCGACTGTACCAATGAGTTTTTCTGAACTTAAGTACAGTGATTAGTCACACCACGAGCTTTACGATGAAGGAAAACATCGAAAGGAAACCTGCATACGTTTGAGAAGTAATTCAAAGGCGTATATGTATAGTCGCGCTTGAGTAACGCCGATGGACTCGCCATCTGTCACATTGGCACCTAAAATATATCTCTGGCGGAAAGCGGGTGTATGTATATTACCTATACACCTCTGCCTACCCCTTCGGGGACCCTTGTGGGAAGGCGTGAGGAATATAAAGATCAACCGCCATTTTTGTTGTGAACCTACTTTGAGATGTGGTCCCAGTCAGGCAACAATAATTCTAAATAAAAGTCGCAATGCAGTGACTGTAGTGTAAGCAATAAGCATACAAAAATTATATATATTGTAGGTATGAAACATAAACTTGAATAAGATAATGACTGAAGAACATTGGAACATAATCCTTACCATCTTTCGACGCGCCTTTGCCAGATTTTTTATTTCGATTCCCTCACATGTTTTGATTGGAAGTGTCAATAGGGGCGCGTATTTCGGTGTAGTCTTACCGAGTTAAACAAACTGAAGGCGCAATGCTTAAGTGCGAAAACAAAAAACGAACACGATTCAACTATCGAATTACCTTTCACTAAGCTCTCCACCGAGTAAAAGGCTGCTGGAATTATATGAGACTGAATGGAATCATTGATTTTAGCGATGTATGTACTTTTATGTTAGTGATGTCATAGCAAATAGAGTATGCTGGATTGTATTCCTTGGAAATAATAAATAATAGTTAATTTCATTATGATCCTAATTGACTGTACAAGTTATCAAAATTAACCCTAGTTCACAAGAAATAACAATGTGTAGAGCAAATATAACTATGTATATGTGTAGTTGTTTTTTATAAACGTTCTGATGCATACATAACTTATACATACATTCGTATTTCGTGCGTCAAAGATATTTTGAAAATTCCACACACGTACATTTAAATTATCACTCCGTCACTCACGGTATAGGCAATAAGAGCGCCAGTTATCTCTAGCTTTTCAAAGCTCTTTCGTTCATCCACATTCCTCAACCTCTCTATCAAGACATTCTCCTCATCACAAAAAAAAACAATAACTGTTCGAATACGGATGAACGATTATTCTGCATTGAAAATGATTGAGTGTTATATACACTTGACAATCAACATTTAGAATTAGATCTGTAGGCGTCAAGATAAACAAGAACCTTAACATTATGCTCGAAACCAAAGCTTAATTACGAGCAAGCACCTCAGAAGAGGAAACTAATTAAACTTATTCCATTATTCGTGCAAACGAAATTTTAAGACTACGTCTGGGGACAAGCCGGTGCAAGGATTTATTATTATTACATTTGAACACTCTGCCGGACTCCTTTCTATTAGTAGCGAATTATATGTACAAGCAATTTTGAAGGTAAGCCTTGTAAACACTCAACATCTGTTGGATTTGCTTTGCATATGACTTAATATGTACATAGCAACTTGAAAGAGGTCCGTAAGTCTGGAGAGATCTGGCGTTTTACTCCCTCCCAGCCTCCCTGTGAAGGATTTTGAAAACTAGACAAATATGTATGTATAATATTCACAGTGATAGAGATAAAACTTTAAGCTATTTTTATGTTTAATTACGGGAGACATCAAAAAACTCATAAGCATAAATTCATGTAATCTCTTCGGGTAATCTATAGAAAACTAGAGTACACTTATCGGTAATTTATGTCAAAAATAAGAGAGATAGTATGAATAAACATAATTACGGTTAATATCCAATAAGTCTTGGCCTCGCGTATTGAAGACGCCACTAAACCGCATAAAAGGGATGCTATTAGTAGCTAATGCCATATGCATTTCCAACGCCTATAAATCTTTTAATCAGTCGAACGGCTCCAAAACTCGCTATGTTGCAATTTCCAAAAGTATTGATGACCCGAACACAAAGGGGGGCGGAGCACAGATTAACTTGCAGGGCTTCAGTTCGACCATTTGTGCACAAAGGCTAAAATTTTCCAGACGTTAAGAATTTGGATGCCTCACCAACAATGGCTGAAATAGACGTCAGATCCCAATGAGTGTTTCACGAGTGATATTCACGAATTCTCTCGCTCTCCACAATTATTTAAAAGTGAACAAAGCAACTGTGGTTGGCCTAAAGATTCTGCGGCAAAGTAAAGTAGTGAATACGATGTAACATTAGTACTCGTTGTGCATTTACCAAGATACATGCTAGGTAAGTAGGTTCCTATATTTGACACTACGAAGAAACAACTTGGCGCCATACCGTTTCTCAGATTCGGTGTTTATACTCTTCCTCAAACGCTTTAATCAACACGGACCCACTTTTAAAAAGGTAACGATTGATAACACTATTGATTATTTTTGTGAATTGCCTTGAAATGTGACAGGCATGCCTTAATACTGGTCCTTAGTTCTGGCATCAATAATAATCTGTGCCATAATACTTATCTATAATCACATTTGTATAATAAATTCATCATATTAGTCGCATCATAACCTAATTGGCTGATTGTGCCAGAATTGTGACAAACTGTTATATTCCTGTTTACAGTGGGACATTTAAATAATTTTATTAATTAGTACCCAATAACATTTCGTGTAAATTGAACTTATCGATGAAATTATGCTCGAGGCGTAATGCAGTTATTACTGTTGGGCGCGGAGCGAAATAAATACCCGTTGCTAACTAGATATGTTATGTGGATTTAAGACTTAATATTGCGATGTATTGTTTATTTGAGCTTTTTTCTTAGTTTTTCTAGTAGGACCTATGTTTTTTTGTGCTACTAAGATGGCAAATAAACTACCAGAGACAGGACTTATCAATTGGTAAAGTTGATATGCAAACAACAGGAGAGAACTGAACCCGTAACCATTTTGACTTCAGGAATTCATTCTCACCACACCCAAAACTACCCGAAAGCAGTACAGTTTGACTACGATGTCCTGTAAGGTGAAGATTAGGTACTTTCCCGGTCAAACTAGTCTCTATTGGACTAGTTCGGCTGGCTTAGCTAAGTCCTAGCTAAGGAGTGGTTTTGCTAGCATTTTTACTATTCCAATCAACGTGCTTAAGTAAAAGCGATTACCTTAGCCTTTCATAGGCTAAGCATAGGCAATCACTTGCTGGTAGCGTAAGTAATTGAATCTTATAGTGCACTGATTTGGACCATAAAAGAGATAGGGCATAACGGGTTTCCCGTTCGAAATTGGAGCTGCCTGACTGGGGCAGGAATTCCACCTTATACAAGTCCGTAGCCATATAACACATTTTTTTGTGTTGTGTTCCTATGCGATGAATATGATTACCAATCATGAGCTCCTTGGGCAGGGGAGGATTGTAATATTTTATTGGCAAGAGAGGGATTAGTCCCATTATGCGGCGAACACAATATAACTTGTTATATAAAAAAGACATTAATCAGATATTACTATCAGTCAATAGGTTCAGTGGCGACTGTGCAGCGATATTCTTTATTAATTAAATTTTATTAAGCAGTTTATTTTCATGCGAGCACGTTATCATCGCAATTTCATCAGATTCATATTTCCCAATACTCGTTAAAATCTCCAAAACGCCAAATATTATGCACTGGCAATGTATTACTTAAATACTCTTGACGTATTAATTTAACTTTTCCGTCCGTGTTTTCATATTAAAACTTTTATGTGTTAAATATTTACACGAAAAAGTTGATACGAGTTGGAAATTTACTATGGATAGATATTTATTGATAGGCATTTAATCAATACTACAGTTTATGTTCTTGTCGAAAATCTGGTACAAGCCAGTATCTTATTCAGAAATCCGGCTAGTTAGTTGCTGAATAAATGACATAAATTGTACAGATGGATGATTGAAGGATGTTTGAAATGAATCTATTAAAAAATATAAATTTATCACTAGTGTTTTGGTCTTCTCTATTGATTGTCAAACCGTGGTGGCCGAGTGGATGTAAAGATGTATTTTGACATAATAAAAGGATTATCAAATAATCGTGATTAATATTCTTATTACAAATCAAAGTAAACACATATAAAATCAGTATAAATTGAAGAACTTTATACACTTTCAAATAAGGACAACCCCTAAACACAATAACAATAATGTATACCAGTTTACCAGATATTCGAACATTTGATTCAAAAAAGCAGTTTGACGAAGGTAAGTTGCGTCTGAAGTTCTCAACCTTTTGTCTCGTGAGAATACAATGGACAATCGCAATGGTTTGAAGATACGACAAGGGACCCCTCACGTCACCACTACGTGACCAAATTTTGAGCAAAATGTTTTGTTGCACACCTATGTCCACGATAAGTAATGCCATTTCCCTTGAGAGCTTGCTATCGTTGTCACAATGTGGGCTGGGTCAGCGGAAATTATCTGGGTATCATCGATTGAACTGAATGCTATAAATCTGACAAGAAATAAACGGTTAAGAATTACTCAGTAACTAGGTAAGTTAATATCTTGTTCGTATTTATAATTTCGTGGGGAACAAAAATAAGTAGAAAATACAAAATACAGAAAGTAAAGAGTAAGCCGGTTCAACAATCATTCCAGAAGCAACGCAATACTAAGTCTTTATCTACGAAGTTAAATATAAAGCTGCATTGAAGGTTTTCTATGGAATAGTGGTCAGTGACTCAGCGGTCAAAGCGAGTTGCTTGAAGTTTCGTCTACCCCGGACGTGGCAGGGCCTCCTTCACTTATTGTGTGATTCTTTTTTACCTTTTTCGCTTTGGATGGCTGAGTGCACTCTTTTCTTTAGACGGTCTGTGCATTTTATGTTTGTACTACGGACATTTGCCTCTCAGCCCAGTCCTGCTTATCCTAACCCCTTGTGTTTCAGTTCACGGTCACTTAAGAATCTTCAAACCAAGTTGAATGTAACTTATTGTATGGTCGCATTTTATCGCAGCGTGACTGCAACATTTTATAACAATCACAAACTCTGAAAGAAATTCGTAAACGGGTGTTAAGTCGCAATATACTCGTCAGACATCTATCACGTTAGCAGCCATATGAATTTATTTTTCTTTTTCTTTCTGTTTTGTATTGTCTACCCCTTCAAAACCCATGTGAAAAGGCGTGAGATGTATGTATGTTTAGGGAGAGTAAGCACACGAATTCGATATTATAACATGCGGTATATGTATTCCCTCCGCCATAATGTATTTTTTCCCACTATTTATTTATTAGTGCAATGCCGAGATTATAATGCATTATGATTGCGCAGTACTTCAGACGCTTATTTGTGGAATATCCCCCTGCCAATATTTGTGCATAATGGGAAACGATTGGAACTGCGAAATCAGGGGTGTTTGGTTCAGCTCAAACGTCATCAAAAGTGTCAATCACGGATGTTTTCGAATAGCAAAACCGATTATCGGGCGTATTAAGTCAGTTATTGTTATCGACATCGGCGCTCGTCCACCCAACCGTGAAGTAGATTAGGGACATCATAATATGCCATATTTTGGCGTCAGCTGCACGCATCACATGCATGGTTCAAGCCCACCTTTATTTTTTGTTGGAACTTATTAAGGTATACCTTCCTCGCAATCGGTTAATTTTGAACATCATCGTCAGCTCAACGCCAATATCGCATCTCATATTTACAGAATTGTAGATTAGGTAATTACAAGGTGCAAGGTAATTAATTCTTAGCCAAACATTCTTAATAGAAATTATTATTCTCGCAACAATAACACGACATGTAATTGTAAAAAAGAGTTTTTATTTTCTCACCGCATCCATAACTAATCACGATATCGGTTGTGATCGTCTCCAAACAAGGCGTCAGAACTTGCATGTATTATGGCAATGCTCCGTTTAAAATCAGAGTTATGGCACTGGGCTATAAGACCTGAACGGATTACAGCCAAATAGCAAGGTAGGGCTTTTAGTGGTGTTGTGTTCCTCCTTAAGGTTTTAAGAATCGTCAAACTATGGTCAGGCACAGGCGGAGACTTGTTCAACAGTTATCCTGTTAATACGTATTCATGATACCTTGGGTAATGCTAGCGCACATAGGCTACTAGATATTTTCCTCGCTTTATCTACATAGAAGTATACTATTAATATTAAATTTCATCCTGTATTTCAAGTTTATATTCACAATTAGATGTAGCCATATCACCAAAGTCCGATCTATCTCTATATCAAAATTAATCAATATTGATTAAGCGGCTTAAGTGTGAAAACGGAGAATACATACAGATAGAAATGTAAACTTACTTTCATATAATATTAGTATGCAGCGTATAATTTTTAGCCGACTTCAAAAAAGGAGAGATATTTTCATTCATTTCGATATATTCTTAATTTGCCATTTGCCATTTGCCTATACGTGATAGTAAATTACAAAAGATTTTGAAAAACGGTTCAAAATATCTGAATTACACTGAAATAGCACTAATTAATGTATAAATAAATTGTCTAACGAAATTAGCAGCGTTACTAATTAGAAGGGTTTCCCTTGAACGATGGATGGCCGGACTAAGGGGTAAGTAAGTTTTGCACGATTCTTTAGCGAAGGCCTGGTCTGTCATTAGTAGCAATGTTTTAGAGTTGTCCGAGCGTTGTATGGGCCTAACTTGTTTAATCTATGTCACTGCGATGAATGGCTATTTGATGAAAGGGTTGCTTTTATGCAAAGCCCATTTAAATACACTTTTAGTGTAAAATTTTGTACGAAGTTATTTGTGTTAACACCCATGTAGGCATTTGTATTCATGATAAGTACATATATAATATTTCACATAATATATCGTAATGTATAGCTATATTTTAAAAATACCTACACAAAGCCAACAGTTTGAAAGGTAGGCTGATCCATATGGATGCAAAAAAATATTAAAACGAGAGACATAGTATTCGAAAACTATATATTTTTTTAAGTTAACCAGTTATCCTTAAACTTTTGAACTTTTATATTCACAATTTATGGACAAAGAATTAAGTAACAATCATGTGGAATATATTTATAATATATAATAATATACTTCAAATAAGTAATTATAGACTACTAAGAAAGTGGCAAGCATATTCTTTGTTTATTTGGTTTAATGTTAACAAAATGCATAACAAGCTTTTATTATTTAATGTCATCCATACATACATATCATCACGCCGAGTCGCTAACGGGATAAGCAGAGAGTATAGAGCGCCTGTTCTCTCGAGACTTACATACCTCTTTCGCTTATTCTATCTACATTCATCAGTCTCTTCGTACATGCTCGTCGGTTTCGAGTACTCTTGACGTTCCCATCCTTGAGCGTCCGATCGATTTGATCCAGGTAGTTGGAACGTGGCCTTCTTCTGCCTCTTCTTGCACAAACTTCTGCTTTGTATATCTGTTTCGTCAATCTTTCCAAAGCTGAAAAAAGGCACTTCATCTTTACAATCACGCCCTCATTCACGCCAGTTGATTAACGTCATAAATAGGTAACTCGTCTTAGATAGTCTGACAAAAGGTTTGATCTTGTAGCTAGCTAATACTAGTATTTATTAATAAGCCTAGTTCAGTTAATTGCTGGCCTCAGTGCCTTACAGTTCGAGTTTAAGTTCCGAAGGTAATTTATGACGTAAGCCTTTAATTTAAGGATATCATTAAGTACAACATTTAGGGTTACAAGTTGCTAATTATTCAACCGAGTACAAACTATAAGCCCATAATATTTAATGGAAGCAGTAAATTTCCCATTATTGTTGAGGTCTAGGATGACCATGTCTCCGTATTCTGAAACCCACGAACAGTAATAACAATAATTCGGAATTGTCACTTGAAACTTAGTTCAGTTAATAGAATAGGGACATGAATATATCACCCAGTTTTGCTGATAAGTTTAAATCACTCAGAATTCTTGGCAGTATAATTGAGTATAATGTTATTGTTAATATGATATTCATACTAACATACATATTTCATATGTTGTATATACAGCTCTTAAGGCATTGATAGAATATTGAGAATATTGGAGACAAAAAAAACATTGTTTTTTTCTCTATATAGAATAAGCTATATTTTAGGAATATATTTGTGAAGTTCGACTGCTGTCTTCATGCAGATACTCAATAAGAAACAGATAATGGCGTATTTTTATGATAACTAAATCCTACCACATTTTAAAAATTACCAGGTATAAATAACTACCTATTTTTTGTAGAAATTGGATAGTCAGTACTATATAACAAAGCAAAGCATTGTATAAGTATATAGCTAAGTTGCATATGTATAGCTAAGTTGCATATGTATAGCTAAGTTGCATATGTATAGCAAAGTTGCATACGTTATATTTAAACTAGTGCCTTTACATTAATAATTAAATAGAAAACTTATTCAATCAATAACGGATGAAAATTATGAAATCCAAAAATTCACGAATTTATCTAATTCCATCTTTAAAAAAAAATACAACAGCGAATGTTAGCAACTAACAACAGTATTAAAATTTTCACTCCAGGCATCATTGCTGGGAGGGCAATGAAACAAAAGGAGATTTGCGTCTCTTTCGCATACAAAGTCATTAGTATTTCCGTCTCGCTTTACATCATGTACCCTTGAAAGCGTCTCAGTTTTGAATGTGTTAGTGATAGGAGCACTTACATCGCGCGGTCCCTTTGTGTGTGTGTACCGTTGTCATCTCACGGATCTCGTGATTCATGGTACATAAATGATTTAGAACTTTTTACACTTTGCAAATAGCCATTCATTCTACAACTTTTAAATTGAGACGTTTGTCAGCCGCCAAACAAAGCAACCGCCATTATCATTAGTTGGACGAGGAAACTTAGGAGAAGTTGAAAAACAATATTTTCTTCAACGAAAAATCACTTCTTTTGTAGTCAATGGGATGACAAAAAAAACGATTTTGTAACTCAAAATGTTTGATACCAAATATGTAGAGTCGCCAATCATTTTCTCTTGAACAAGGAGTGTGTTCCTTGAAGAATGATTAAACGTTGATTTGTGTCATTCGTTAATTCGTTAGCTGAAACTTTAAAAGTCTTCTCACGCACTTTTTGCGTGAACACAAAACTCCATGCTTTACTGTCTAAAGAAAACCTCAACAGGGCGTTCATGCTACATATTTAACGTTCACAGAGGAAAATCCCTTGAAACCGCACAGTGCTAGATCCGCTTAGTTCCAAAATATTGGGATACATGAACGATAATCCTCATTTCATCAAATGAAGAAAATATATGTTAAAATGTTTATATTACACAGTAAGTAAATAATTGGTAATAAAGTATAGTACATTTTTCTTTAATTATGTATGCTTATAATTTTATGAGGCAAATGAAACTCACCTCGTCTGTGTCTCGTATGATATTTACTTTTTGTCACACCACCAGAGCAACACGGCTGTTCAAAGTAGAAGTTGTAAGAGCTGTCCACATCACTGGTCTGCTGCACGGTCTGCGATTGTACCTGCCACCCGACACCGATGAGCACGAACATGAACCACCGGAAGACTACGGCCAGCGCTCCCATAGTCCGCACATTCGCCTGATTCATTGTATAGTCACTTAGCACTTAGCACTGAACTACAAAAGTTTAAATGTCCGATGACATCTTAATTCTGAAATAGAAGTAATGGCTTTCAATATTTGCATTCGGATTTTGCATCAATAGCTCCGGCATCGCTCTTCCGTATATATAACTAGGTAGGGCTTAAATTCTTTCTATAATAGAAATAATTATTGCGTTTAGCTCATGAAGACAAGAGAAACTGACTCTGCATAGCATTTATAATTTCCATTAAGATATTATCTAGTAAATTCGGTAATGACAATTACGACAGCGTTCTGACATACATGTGTAATATGACCCATCTAATTGTAACATATCTTGCACAGATATCAGCATTGCTGTCCAACGTGGCAAGGCTCTAATATTTTATGTGTACATAATTTTCCTGCTGTTCGTTGTTACTAAAACGATATGTTATGATATAGGTAATATAATCATTTACTTACTATTGAGAAACATTCAAGGCAAGGTATAACTAAAATTACTTTTATCAAAGAGATTACCTGCTCTTAGTGCGCATAGGTAAATTTAGGCCTAAGCTTGGTCTAGACGGGACGGGCCCGTGCGACGGCTTGCGTACAAATACGTTTAACAAAACCGACAAAATGTCTTAAATACACAGAATTTGTGCATTACTAGCTGTGCCTCGTGGTTTTAGTCGCGAAAAATTTGTTTTCTATTGTAATTGTTTTCTGGTATAATACGTATCCAGGAAATAAATAATCTATATCTGCAATTTTAGTAGGACTGATTTATTTTATTCTAGCTGGATCTGCAAGATCTAGTTAGAATTAATCTGTTTGAGGTATGCCAACTATACTAAGGCCAGCTTTACTACAAAGAAAAATATCATGAGGAAACATGCATTTATTTGTGAAAGGAACTTTGATACGTCCTGCTTAAGAAACGGCAATAGAATCTTCATTCGTCACATTTAGCGCGTAAATAAATTTTCGGGCGCTGTTACACTTCTGCATGTTATGTACATACTATGTTTAAATAAAATTTCCTACCCCAAAAGATTAAATAGATAGATAATCAATATATCTATGACATGTGGATTGCATATTTATCATTATTACCATTACGAAAAATGATAAACTACCAATAAGCAAACACATAAAAACCCCAAATATAAATTGTAACCAGGAATAGAAAAATAAGGCAACCCACGGCGGTATTACAGGGACGTGTACGCCTATTTTAACAATAAAAGTGGCAATTTTTTATTGTACAATTTACATTAAAAAAGTATGATCATAATACGATGTTTGTGGGGTCGGATAATGGTGGTGTAGGCCATTAAGCGACCCGATGGCATTAAACACACCTCGTGTAATGGAAATCGCATGGCGATATGCAACAGGGACAAATATGGACTACCCTTTATTCTGTTCATTGTACATTTTCCTTCTGTAATTGCTCATTTATTTACAAACCAGCAATTTTCCTTGGACATTAATGCGCTCTTCCGCTATGGGAATCTGTTATCTTTCCCGGCATGTCTACGACCTAAAGCGTTGAATATCAACTGTTATTGTATTACGAAGTCGAGTTTATACTTATTTTCATTATAGTATCTACACGTTATCTCACAAAAGCCCCCAAATCCAGAAAATCTGAAATAGTGAGAAGTTTAACAGCACCTTTTTGTGGCGAAATTTCCAAAGTAGGTAAATATTCAGAAGACACACTTTCTCAAGCTATAACAGTTTTCCTTGGACATTCACCGCTACGCATCACAAACCAAATGCACCTTTTCTAATAGACGCAGGAAAACATCGAGAGGAAACCTGCATACGTCTGAGAAGCAATTCGAAGGCGTATGTATGTATAGTTGTGCTTGAGTAAAGGCGATTTCGAGTAAAGGGACTTTAGCGGAAAGTGTGAGTGTGGATACTACCTATACACCTCTGCCTACCCCTTCGAGGACCCTTGTGGGAAGGCGTGAGGATATGAGTATAGTAAATATTTTTGCATGACACCTATGAGTAACGTCAAGAGTAAAATTCACAATATATTCAAATCTAAAATGTCAATTACGAGTGTTTTTAATGTAATCCATTACATCTTTATCAGAAGGAATGATCGGTAATGGTTATTTAGTTACCCTTATAGATGATTACCTATATGGGTATGAATCCGGTGAATAAATAAATGTGTCCTAGTAAATTTAACTCCAATCTTTGGGTCGGGCTTCTGTCATGTGACCGATATCACGCTTTGAATGCGGTCATGCCTCGCCCCTTGAGTCCAAAGATGAATTAAATAGATAAATGATCAAAAGGGTTTAAGTATATACCAAAGGAGTAGATGTGTACAAGTCGTAAACATACTGAACTCTAGTCTGATGACATGAATGCTAATATAAAACTATTCTGGATTTCTCATCTCTCTCATAATGAGAATTTAGTATGCTTATATTGATTAACCATTTTATCAAAGCAACAGAAAAAAAAACTAAGTAAGTACATTTTATGTAGCTATCATAAAAAAAAATAGTATGAAACGAAAATAACATTTTGTGGGTAAGTGGGAAAAGTAATATATCCTAACGCCTTCCCACAAGGGTCCCTGAAGGGGTAAGCAGAGGTATATAGGTAATACCCACACACCCACTTTCCACCAGAGGTATATTAGGTGCCAGCGTGACAGATGGCGAGTCCATCGCCGTTACTCAAGCACGACTATACATACGAATTTCTTCTCAGACGTATGCAGGTTTCCTCTCGATGTTTTCCTTCACCGTAAAGCTCGTGGTGTGACTAATCATTGTACTTAAGTTCAGAAAAACTCATTGGTACAGTCGGGATTCGAACTTGCGACCTTTGCGTCGCAGGCAACTGCTCGAACCACTCGGCCACCACGGCACTTAATATTATTTGAAGAATAATATTGTGTTGCTCCTAAATGTGTTTTATGAAAATGCGAGCTTAGTGGGTTATCGCGTGTTGCGAAGGGATTCAAAATTTTATACAAAATGATTAATGATATCTGTTAAACGCCCGAACGATTTTTGTTCAATTGACAGTAGATCCTGCGGAGTGTAAATTTGAAATCTCCCCCCGAATACTAGGTACTTAAAGGGTATCAACGCTTAAAATCGGTTCATATTCTGTTTGTATCCTGCGGGATTACGAAGATACAGTGAGATTGAGGAAATGAAAAATGAATTTCAAATTATTATTTGCTTTTTACGCTGAGTTCCGTTGCAAATGTTGTTTCGTAATGTTTCCGTTGTAGCTGAACTCAGCGGTTCATATCTTTAACCAAAACATTTGGACAAAAAGCATGTGATCACCGACATTCCGTTGTGTGTTCCTTCGTCATTTCAACCGGTTCTTTAATGATGTCTTCATTACCAGGTGATTCACATCGACACCACTTACGCGAGTTGGTAGACGGTAAAGGTTTTTGTTGTCGTGAATATTATTCATCTTTCAACTTGGGTAACCACCAAGTACCAACCAGTATTAACTGGTGAATTATTGTTTTTTCGAATTTTAGGGATGTTTCGTTACTAGAATATTCATATTTCATTCATATTTCATTTCATATTCATCTTTCAACTTGGGTAACTACCAAGTACCAACCAGTATTAACTGGTGAATTATTGTTTTTTCGAATTTTAGGGATGTTTTAGTTAGGGATGTTACTAGAATAGTGTCTTTTAGATGTAATACACCTCAGATTGTTAAAAAAATACTTGAATCAAATTATATGGAGTACAATATCGGTGGTTCTCGTTTGCGAGAACAATTAGACCGTTACTGCCCATTGCACGACAGGCTCGACTTATTATAAGCGAAGAATGCTAAGAAATTTCATCCGACAACCCATTGAGGCAGCCCCGATTGTGCGAAGGTGTTCCAATTGAATGGTGGGCTGGAACGGGGGAAGAGTATAATGAAATTTCGCCACGATAAAGACCAGTGAGCCTGTAACACAATACTTGATGTTTCCTCCTCAACCCGTATCCATGTCACGTCATTAAACCGAGTAAAAATATCTGCCGACACATCTTCGTTATGGAAATTAACTTTTATATACGGATAGGCGTGGTTCGTTTTCGGTATAATTAATAATACTGATTTTTAACAAATTTCTATCATCAAATAACTTATAATAAACCAAATATTGTTATCATACACAGCTTAGTACAATTATATTTTCTTTTGAGTGACATAATTTGTTTATGAGGATAGAAAACATTATATAAACTCTATGGCTAAACTGACTCTTGACTCTTTGACTCTTTCAAAGAAAAATTGTGGTCTCTGCCTGCCCCTTGAGGAACCCGGTATGATAATAGATATCTATGTTAACCTATGTATAAATATAAGTAATTTTGGGAGGATGCCAACAAAATTATATTATATATCGCTCATCTACGCTATTTCATCAATAAAAAATAGTATAAGCATATGTGAATTCCCTTGACTTCCTAGTAGAATAGAGAACTGAGGAATACGCTTTGAGTTATTGAAACAATTATCTTACTGTAGAATCGTAAGCTGCTTAATTTGGGAACTGAATAAATATTGAAGGCGATAGTAGCTGAGTAGGTACTCAATATGATTTGCAGCCTTCAAATATTGCATTTGGTCGGAAATAGTCAATTTGTCAAAATTGTACCAATATTATAGTGTTAATACCTTATATTAGAATCGATTGTTCAATGTAGGTTCGTAAAGTGACGCAGGTGTGTGAATCTAGCTCGGGACTAAGCATGGCGAAGTGTACTTACGTATATAGATAGTAAAATTGTGCTTTACCAATTAATTATCACGTTTAAGTATAGTTTTGAAATTACCTACAACAAAGATTGCATATACATACCTCTGGCGGAAAGTGGGTGTGTGGGTAACCTATACACCTCTGCCTACCCCTTCGGGGACCCTTGTAGGAAGGCGTGAGGATATATTATTATTATTAAGATTGCATATTCAAATTCCGACTGTACCAATTTTTTTTTCTTACTTTGTACTTAAGTACAAGATTATTCACACCACATGCATTACGGTAAAGAAAAATATCGAAAGAAAACCTAACACATACTTTTGAGAAGTAATTCAAAGACGTATATATTATTGAAATGTCGATTGACTCGATATCTGTCACTTTGGCAGCAAAAATTTTTTTCGGTGAAAAGAGGGTATTGTTAGATTACTCTTATCTTTGGAGAGCTTTTTAGAAAAACGTGAAGATATATCTTTTATTATATTTGCCAATTTTACTCCATTAAAAGATCGAGTCACGTTTAAACTAATTGAAAGTACGTTAGCTGCCTTCTTTTGTTTTGGTTAGTTACAAATAGTTCGCATTTTAACCTTTATCGGTATTATAAAATATTTCTAGGTTTGGATTTTCGTTAAAATGTAGTTGTAATGAACTCAATTTGTGTCCCAAATTAGTCTGAATGTAAATATTAATGTACGCAAGTGGGGGCCGTGTGCGAATATTAATTTATTCAATTAACCAAGACGGATTACCACGACGAGATTATGTGAGGGCCAACACGCTAAGTTATTAATACTGTTCGGTTACATAAACCTCAAGTCTAATTAGTTTCTGTACTACAAAATCAATTAAATGGTACTAACGCTGCTATTGGATCTCCGCGACCGCAACCTCAAGAAATGCTCGCAGTAATTTCAAAGGGATACGCAAACTTTAGGAATAATAATTGAACACTACTATTTTAAGTTTTAGCTAATTGATAAGTTAAGAGAATATTTCTAAATATCTTGTATTTTTAGAAACAACAAAACCAGATTTATCTTATAATGTTTGTTAATGATATAAAGCCCTATTAAACATTGTCATTCTCAATGACAGCAGTACATAAAATTTCACATATAGAGTATCATACGAATTTATCTAAATATTTGAAAAAGTATGAAGATAATGGTTTCAATTCGCGTGCTCAAACCTCGATATGAATGTGAATATTTTCAATAAATATGACGTGGAGACCCCCAGTCGGCGTGGGATGAGCTACTGGATTCTGAGCACGTACAAAATGCACGTAAACGTCTGCCTCCCGCATTATTGATACAAATAGAGATATCAATTGTTTAGGACAAGGAGAAACGACAACGAGCCAATACTAGTCATTGCTTAGACGGTTTATACGGGATTTTATGATCACATTGATCTGTAGGATAGCTGCTTTGTAAGGCTTAGTCATTCAGTCATTGGATTTTAGTTTTATTAAGAACAGTCATTTGACAATTACGATATTTCACTAGGACCGGTTTCAAGAGCCACATTGTGTTCAAATATATGTTATAATGTAATAAAAAATGCCGTGTGACAAAGATAGGTATTTATGTCAAGTAAATGTTTTTTGTCATCAACATTGCAAGACGTTATTACGCCAAATACTTTATGTACTGAAAAAACGGCTTATATACATATAGAGATAAGTAAAGTTTATTGAAATATTTGCATGATTCATACACTGTAAAGACTAAACTAGGTAAGTTTTGCGTTAGTTGTAAATTACAAAAAAGGTAAAGTGGAAACGATGGACTCGCCATCTGTCACGTTGGCAACTAATATACCTCTGGCGGAAAGTGGGTGTGTGGGTATTACCTATACACCTCTGCCTACCCCTTCGGGGACCCTTGTGGGAAGGCGTGAGGAAATGTATGGATGTATGTAAAGTGGTGATTTTTCGTGTTTAAATATATTAAACTTATGCCTATGCCTGTATAGACCATTAATACTTTTATAGGGATGTTAAAGCTAAGGACATCCTACGTCATGTACATGTTTTTTTTTAGTAGGTAAGGTTTGATTTATATCAGAATGTAGTTATTTTTAGGATCTTTCTTACATATTTTCTGTTATTATCAGATGTCACTGACTTTATGGAGTATCGCCTTACCGGATATTTTCCATATGTTTACATTACCCTCTATGCTGTCTATTTATAATCGAAGGTTGTTCAACTCTGCAGAGCTAAGGCGGATAACGACAAAATTAACGAGTGTGTAACAAATGATGTTATTTTTCTTTAAGTAAGGTGGAAACTTATTTAATAATTCGATTGCTTATAAATAACAAATAAGCCCGAATTGAGTCAGTAACTCTAATCACCGTAATAATATTCCTGACAAACCCATAAGACTCAATAATTTTTAATAAAAAAAAACTGTAAATAAGTGATCTGGCAAGTAGATGTCTTTAGACTTACAATAAGAGTTATAACGTGTAAATAGTTAGTTCAACGTAACTTACACAACTTTCGATCATAAATATGAACTTCAAGTTTCAACTTCAACTGGGTTTTATGAGATTTGAAAACGTGCCGGAGCTATTTGATGCAATAGCTTATACACGAGAAACGACCAACCAACCTCCACCGTAGTCCGTTGAACCAAACACGTTGCAGTTTCACAAAAAACAAACAGCACACAATAAATAGATTGTCAATAATCACTTTATTCTGTTCAATATATGAGCAGTTAAATATGTGATAAATCAAAACAGTTCACGATGATATGTCTAAGAATAAGTTTAATATTCGTAGACCGACGAAGAAGTTATTCGCAAGCAGTCGACACACGTCCATTGAGCGTGCCGGCCGGCGCAGAACTAGCTCGTTGGACTCATTCCGTTCAAAACTTTTAAGTCATGGAGACGGCAAAGCTATGTCGCGCCTCTACAACTCACGCACACTATCATGCTCAACACCCTACACAAACACGCAAGCGAGCTTCCAAGTTCACTAAATAAACGAACACCAACACAAACGCGCACCAACACCGTCTACCCCCTGTTCATGAGACGACAGAGCGAGATAGAAATATCAACAATGCATTCCGAGCTATGCGATGGAGCGAGAACGGAATACCACAACAGATGTATATCATTTCACGCAGGTAAGTATTGAAAATGTTGGTGCGTGCGAATGAGAGAGAGAACAAATTTGGTTTAGGCAATGCCGGTTGAGTAAGAATGGGACAGGAAAACAGTTCAAGTCACCCACTGTACATTCCTTCCTGATACCGGCGCGCCGTCGTACCTTTCGATCGTTCAAGTGGCAGATGAAGCTTTTAGGGTCGTCACCTGATCATTACGCAAATAAAAAGTGATGACACAAAAAGTCCATTAATATAATTTATTTTGCGTTGTTTCAAAAATACTTTCTGAATGACCTTCAAAAAACAAATTAGTTAGTTCTTGATAAATACAATCATATAATCATTAGAATTTGAACTAATTAATATGGTGAAATCTTAAAAAAATACATCGAATTTGTGATTTAAAAGCTAATGAGCGTCTTGCTCGCTTCTAGTACCACCCCTATGTCAAGATGTCACATAATAGCAGGTAGCGGTGCAACTTTACCTAACGTAGGATGCGAAATTTTGAATGTTTTTTGCATGTCGGCTGCGGGCTCCTTTTGTATCGTTTGTAACGGACAATGAAGACATCTGCTTTTATTATGTATTTTTTGCTCAGAACGTCGAGCGTAAGTATTATTTAAATTATCATATTATACGAACACGATGTTCTGCTGCCAGGAAGACGTTGATTGTCATATTTAGCATCATATTATACACAATTACCCTTAAGTTTATAGTCAATGGAAACATTAATGTATATATTAGTCTGCTGTAATCTAAGTTATAAAATAAATACAAAGTGGTAATTTGGAATTAATGAAAAACTAGCAATAGCTAAGCTTGACCTTGTACAAAGCATGTATAGATACAACATGAAAAGGCATTAATAACAGCACAGGCTAATGAAAAATTAATCTGTAAAGTTTTAGTGATTGGGTGCCAATCAAAATGTAGGTATTTTAGAATTGGCCAAAAAATTGCTTCAACAAAGCATATAAAAGTGATAGTAATTTAAAAGACGTCATTAATAGGAGCACATCAAAACATAGCAAAGGTACCACCGCAGTAATATGATATCCAAAAAACCATCAAGTGTGTCGGCGGGTATCTGGGAGCGTCAGGCGAAACACTTCTGCGAAACCGGAGCCAAGGCAGCGGCGACGACGGCGCAGGGTTGACGCTAATGCGCTGAGACGTAGCATCACAATATACGATTCTTTTCCATGTAGGTAACACACAAAATTAGTGTAGTATTATGTTTACGCTCTATATTTTTGTACCGCTGTCAAACTTCACACGATATGGCATCACAGCTACGTGGGCGTTGTGTTAAACAGACAAGTTGTACAACCTGAAAAATGTTTCTCTATTTGAATTCCGGACGTGTTATCGTGTTCCGTAATCCTAACCAGAATCGACGTGGCGAATGTATAAAAAAAACACAAAACCCGCTAAATATGACGTGCTTCTGACAGTTTGACACGGGTACTGTTGGCGGTACACTTCATTAACTTTTCGAGTCTCTGAAATCACGAGTTCACCATCGCCGTAAATATTAATCTAAAGACTCTGAGTAATGGCACCTGAGATACTAGCTTTCCTTACTGTATAAATATCATAAATCATAATTAATATTGAAATTTACAATGATAATAATTACCCAAATTCTCCACCACGATTTACCAAACAAGATGCACTTTGATGAGCATTTTGTTTGAAAAAAGGAAAAATACATTGCTATCTCACATCGGATAGCAACTTAATCGAAAATGTTCAACACAGTTATAGTAGGTAGATACTCCCCGTATCAATAATTCTGATTAGGAATATTTTTAGAATAGTAAAATATATCAATTACTCCATACATATAGAAGCGATTATTATTATAGATATGCATTATAACATGAATTGAGAAGATCAAGTATTTATCATCATATCATCACGCCAAGTCCCTAACGGGGTAGGCAGAGAGTATAGAGCGCCAGTTCTCTCTAGACTTACATACCTCTTTCGCTTCGTCCACATTCATCAGTCTCTTCATACATGCTCGTCGGTTTCGAGTACTCTTAACGTTCCCGTCCTTCAGAGTCCGATCTATTTGATCCAGGTAGTTGGAACGTGGCCTTCCTCTGCCTCTTCTTGCACACACTTTGCTTTGTATATCTGTTTCGTCAATCTTTCTTCACTCATCCTTTCTATGTGTCCAAACCAACGTAACATGCCTTTCTTCATCTTTACAATCACGCCCTCATTCACGCCAGTTGATTTGCGAATCTCTTCATTGCGGATTCGATCTAATATCGTTACGCCGCACATTTTTCGAAGAGATCGCATCTCGACTGCATTCAAGCTATTTTCAAGCTTGAATCAAGTACTTAGCTGTTGTGTAAACGTGTTGAAGCGCGCTTGGTTCAACGAATTCAAGGGAGCTGCCAAGACAATGTACTCAACGATATAACGTTCAATTGTTTTGACATAAGGCTTCGTGCATACTGTGGAAATGGAGTGAAAAGAGGGCCTCTGGCTCCATAAGCACGAAGTAATGACGACGCATTGTGGCTTCCCAGGATCAAGTAAGTCGCTATTATTTATTTCTTCCAAGGAGCTCCACAATGGCGTACCACGGCTTTGCTGTCAGCGATACAATAAGCAGCTCCACGTGGTTTATTTTGTAGAAGCTGCACAGTAAGATGTACGGTAGATGACGTAATGTTACCTGCCTTTAAGACATGATAAAAGAAATATGACAGCCACGCCATTCTTAGCTTGTAGTCTTCAGCGCTTATCTTTTGTGTTCCCCGATATTGTGCTTAGAAGTAAGACGGTACTTGAACACTTTGTTAACATTATTTCCCTTCCAAAATCTTAAACAATCCATAGTAACGTATATGGAAACGTTAACAAACAACGGGCATAGGATTGGAATAGAACGATCACGTTACTTACGTATTCCAATGAATTTTTATGCGGAAAGCCACGGAGCAATTGGCAGGGCGGCAGGTTTTAGAGTGACCAAAAAGCCGGGAATAGTCTGCAAAGCGGTGGCCGTCCAGAATATAATAGCAGCAATAACAAAAGTGAGTCGAGCTAACCATTGATTTGGATTTTGTGTTAGGCGGACAAAAAAATAAGTGCCTTTGTGTTGAATCCCCAAAAGTCTGGTCAGTGGACGGCACTAGAAATGCACGTCGTGCGCTATGGCAAGCCCGATGGTATTATTTCACGTCGACAGGTGAATACTAAGAGATATTTTCGTACCAAATCGCTGTGCATAGGTACTGTTGTGAGAGTGCATAAGTTTTACAAGTTCACACTGCATCTGCCTTGTCACATTAATTATTGACGCGTTAATGTTAACAAAGAAGTTACGTATAATAGTTACCAACCAATCGTATAACTCAAATACAGCACTGGCGCTTTACGTTCTCTGCCTACCCTGCGGGGACTCTGCGTGCAGATGTGAATTATACCTTAGTTGATACTAAATTAAACCTTGAAAACTGTAACTAAGTCTCAAAATGTAAATGAAAATGTAATTTCACGAGGACATTATATTTTTATTAATAATATCGTGCTTCCCACAAAGATTTCCAAAAGAGAAGGCAGGGGTGTTATGGCACACTCTGGTTTATATTTTGGTGCCAATGTGGCAGATGGTCATGGTATTCTGATGCCATGTTGCAGGCATGACTGTACATTTAAATTTCGTCTAAAGCGTATGTGTTTACGTTTCATCACGACTTCCACTTAACAGAGCTCGTTGTGTCATAATATACTGAATACTTAAGTTCAGAAAAATCTTCTAGTACCTATAGACTCACTTTAGAGAAAATGACTTAAATAACAATTATTTCCATAAGTATAAATAACAATCATAATCATTACTGTACATTCAAAATTTACAGGCCGTTCTTGTAAATGTGAATTTCAATTCATTACCCCAAACAAACATTGTCTGAACTCTGTAACAGCTGTTGTGAAATTTGAACGGAAAACGGTGTTAGTTGATTCGTATCTTCAACTTAATAAATGTCCAACTGGAGATGAGGAGGCAGGCCCCGCCTGACGCTAACTCGACACAAGTCTGACGGGCCATGGGCTGAGCTAAAAATGACGAATAAGGTAACAAACGAGAGGGATATTATCTCTTGACTGTGTTCGATACATGATACGTAGATTCACAAGTGGATGCGGCAACGGCAACACTGCAGACTTTTAACAATAGTATTACTAATAATAAAAATAGCAATATGTAAAAAAAAACTGTACCTGATATTACACCCAAGAAACTAATTTGTACATTTGTCGATCTTTCAACATCAACTAATTGTTGCCAGAAAGGTTCGAACCCATGAACAATTTTGTAAATATATGTGGTTTTAAGTAGGCTTATTAGTAAAATGTACTGGTAAGAGAACAGTCTTATATTTATTATTATTGCTACTTGAGAGTACAAAGAGCCATAAATGGCAACAACTAGAAGAGAGCATACCAAAGATGCAAGCTTTGTCTGTCATACAAGGCATTGGATGTTACGGAACTCTGCACTTTACCGATAACGACAAGGCTTTGCCTGACAAATGGTATAACTATTGAAATCACTGCTTATCGAGTAACCTAAAATACTGTTGATGAAATATTGGTATCGGCGTATGTTGTATTGCGATAGTAAATCGGATTTATAACACTTGAAACTAATATTGTAACCGATAGCTTCGTATTTGAATTAACTGGGTTTTTTTATTGAACCTAGAAATGTATATTTATGAAAATAACAATTGACATAATTTGTTTGCGATATACGAGTATACCTACAGTTGGCTTGTTCCAATATATTATATACATTTATATCAGATTTCAATAAGGTAAATATATATATATATCGAAGTCGCTAATGCCGATAATGAGCATGGAATAACTGTGGACCATGAACCGAAATATGCTTAAATATTCGACTAATATGTAATAAGTTGTTGTCATATGATGGTCATTGTTTCAGACCTACTGACATTGTATATACATTTTGACTATATTTCATCGTTCATCTTTTTCAAGTCCAAACAACGGTAACATTTTCATTCATTCATCATCATTGATGCCAATTAAATAATTCAAATTATTTAAAACAATACTCTGGGGTTGGTTGTTCAAGCCTCACTGGGATGTCAAGGGTATCCATCCTTCACGAATTAACGTTCTACTGTCAATAATAAAAAACATAATTCATAGGCATAGGTGCTATACGACGCCAACTTTCCCCTGAAATATATTGAAATGCAAGCGTGACAGATGGCATGTCCATAGATGTTTCTCAAGCACGACGTTTCATCACAAAAGTATTCAGACTTCCTCTCTATATTTTACGTCGCCAAAAAAAATCTGGGATGACTAGGCACTGTATTCAGGTTTATTCAAACTCATTTGTACAATCTGGATTCAAACAAGCAATATTTGTAACTACAACACTACAACTATTAGGTGACCACTCTTATATTATTTTATATTTCACCCTTGTGTATTGTTGAGACCTAAACAGAACAAGTATAATACCTGAGACATGTTAATGATGAATCAATCAGGTGTAACTGGAATAGAATTGAGTCTGTTTGGGCCTGTAATCAATCAGGCGTCAATGTTATTGTTGTGATTTGTTGCGGCATTGGCTCCGGTCGGATCCAATCGTCCAGCCCTCGGGTGGCCATTAGTTTGATTAGCTCGTCCAGCCCACGCACGCTGATTGTGCGAACGTTTGGCTTTGATTGATACCAAAACTGGTACTGCTACTAAGCGCCACTTTATTTTCATCGAACTGCATGACCACCAAATGTCAACGGTGAGAAACTGCATATTGTTCACACATGTTTATGCTGTTACTTGCAATGCAACGCGATTTTAACCACAACACATTTGATTTTAATTATAGATTTTATGGCTGGATTTTTCGCATTTATAATATACTAGCTTCATTCACTGTGGCGCATTGTAGTGGCACGGTTAAGAATGACCGTTAAAAAACTTTTACTGACACCATAAAAAATAAACGATAATAGCACTCCTTAAAGCGGATTGTATATTGTATTAAAATTTGAGCTTAATCGTTGCAGAACTTTTCGAGTTTTTAAAGCGTCATACCGAGTTTCAAACGAGGCAGCCAGAGAAAATAGTACGCCATTCAATTTAAAACTTTCTTACGCTTAGTTTACGTTACGATTTTGAGTCCCTGAGTCTCTTCACGTAATAGAAAGGTGAAATTGATAGAATTATTACGTGAAGAGACTTCAGGGAGACTTTCCTTGGTTCCACTCCCTGGGTAACCCTTTTTTTAAGAAAACTTTCTTTTGATTTGATGGTTTGATGGACTCTATTATACAGCAGAAAGCTAAGTAAGTGACAATGGTGACTGGCAGGCGATCGCCTGTCACCCGAACTGTGTTTTAAGTAATTTGATATTATCAATAGTATTTATAAAGACTTAATTTTTAGCCTTGCAACACTAAGGATATACTGCAGTTTGTTCACACAAAGAAATTTGTGTTTGGGGAATAGACGAACGTAAACTGCTTGCCCTAACAGAGCTGAGAAACGTTTCAATGTCAATGCGAGGTAAATAGGTTCGGGTGAAACGACATTCCCAACAAATGTAGGCGGGGGTGAGTATAGAAAGAATTGACAAAACCTGGCGAATAAAGGTGAGGCCATGACGACGAACTACATGTTCCACAGGAGGGCTGTGTTTGAATGACTGTGTCATGTTTATTCGCCTCTGAGGGAGGCACTACCCTGCCTACATAGGTACGGCACGCGCCCGTCCTAAAACCTTGAAGCGATGAAACGCAACAGCATGAATCTTTAAGATGGGATGATTTGGGTAAACACTCCAAGTTCGTACACCAAACGTACATTTTACTTGGCAAAACTTCAGGCTGAAATGTGAATGTCAAGCATACGTAGCTTTGAATTACTTACGATTATGATTCTGAAAAATAAACATCGCTGTGCGTGGGCTCCGTGGCACTTTTACCTACACTTGTTATTCCATTAAATTCTGAAATACAAAGCCTTCCCCTCCTTATATCGGGACTACAAAGTCACAGCGGGATTCTTTCATGTGCAATTTCGTAAGTTACAACCTGAAACATTTTTGTTATCCAAAGTGGATACGGATACATACCAATAAGTGACTGACTATGTGTTATTTACGCATGGAGATTTTTTGCTGTAACATATTACTGATACATACACGTGTAAGTCTGACGAGAAATGCAGACGTACAAGGCTGAGAAAAAGAAAGGATAGTATGTTGGAGTACATTCAGAAATAGACTTTACTTACAAAGAACAAAAGAGACTCGCGCAGCGAGTATATTTTATATTTATTCATATTTATTCCGTTATATATATTTTGATATGAGGATATATATTATATTATATTATATTCCGTAATATATCTTTTTGTGGACGAAGTGAAAGAGGTCAAGAAAAGATGCAAGTTTAGAGAGAACTGGCGATATATTCTCTTTGCTTATGTATGTATGTATATATAAATTTATTATATGTATTTAGTATATATTTATTATGTTTCCATAAAACAGCATTAAAGGTTCCAAGCAAGGCAATGCTCGTAATTTAATCCTGTGTAATCAATCAATACGACCCACACAAGGTACAGAATCAAACTAATGTTTAATTTTTGTGTAAAGAACTCTGCTTCTAAATTAGTTTCCGTTCAAAGCTACGTGATCGGACTGTATAATTACATTTTTCCCTTTCCGCTCAGACGAGATGCGTATCGTATCGATTGAGGGAGTTTTGCTAAATCGAACTCAAGCTACAACTCACGAAGTGGACCATCAAACTGCAGGAAAAGGACAAAACAAAATGTATAAAGGAAATTGCTTCCACAAATCCACTCGTATCTTGGACAATAAACGTGGAACGGCTCGACCGCCCTAATAGCAATGAAATCACGAAACCAAAACTGTCTCCCGTCGGATTCAGTTCACCGCAACTTAACAATTTTATAGAGCATCTATCATTATATATGGCTCGTACCAAAGTAAATAATTCCATGCCTGCTTTTTTTATATGTATTTGATAGCGGTCCATCCCGGCTTGGCACGGGTGGACATAAGATTTTTTTTATATAAGATAATATGTCACTCAAGGTGGATGTAGCTTTCCAATGGTGAAATAATTTTTCATATCGGTCCAGTAGTTTCGGAGCATATTAAATACAAACAAACAAATCATTCCTCTTTATAAAATTAGTATATAGATATAGATTTAGATATTATTAAAAACCGTTGTGGCCAAGAGGTTCATTTTGTCTCCTTGATAGTCAAAAACTCTTGCCTCTGATACAATGAATAATGTTTGTAGTTAAGTTTATATTCTTTATGTTTACTACGAGCTTTAATGTAAAAGAAAATGTTGTCAACCTCTAAAAAACGAGAAGAATTTAAAAACGCTTAACATAGCGTTCAAAGAAGATTGAGGTCGATTCATGTTAATTTCTTTTAAATTCATTGGCCTTCTAGTCTAGACAGGTCATATGTTACCTAATATATATACATATATAACTGTTATATTTGGTACCTAAAACACTAACCTTTTTATTTTTTAATATAATATAATATAATATATCCTCACGCCTTCCCACAAGGGTCCCCAAAGGGGTAGGCAGAGGTGTATAGGTAATACCCACACACCCACTTTCCGCCAGAGGTATATTAGGTGCCAACGTGACAGATGGCGAGTCCATCGCCGTTACTCAGGCATGGCTATACATACGCCTTTGAATTTCTTCTCAGACGTATGCAGGTTTCCTCTCGATGTTTTCCTTCACCGTAAAGCTCGTGGTGTGACTAATCACTGTACTTAAGTTCAGAAAATCTCATTGGTACAGTCGGGATTCGAACTTGCGACCTTTGCGTCGCAGGCAACTGCTCGAACCACTCGGCCACCACGGCTCTCTTATTTTATTTTTTATTCATTCGTATTTCCAAGTATAATACACCTAATTAGATTTCCTTAATGTATGTACATATTTCGGATATTGAATATATCTTCAAACAAAATAAATACGTACCTACCGATATTAATAAGGATATAAAAAAGAGATTTTTGTAGCAATAAAGAGTAATACATTATAATACTTTTGCAAAATTGCCTGTCAGATACACAATGAGGTGGTCAAAAGAAGGCTTTGAGACAAGCTTTTAAATTATACAATATTCTTAGTACATTAATTTTGTTTAAATAATAGAATGCATGGTGGCTTGTGCCTTATTCTTATCAAGTATTTCTTACCTGTTCTTTACGCCTTCATCTAAAAGGTAACAAGATCCTCTTTTCTCGGAGATATTTAAAACTCAATGTATCGTGAAACTGATGTATGGGGATGAAGTGAAAGAGTGTTCTGTAAGTCTAGAAAGAACTGGCGCTCTACTCTCTCTGCCTACCCCGTGAGGGACTTGGCATGATTGTATGTATGTCAGTTACATTCAATATTTTCAATTCAAAGGACTTCATCAACTATTTCCGTATGATTTATAGTTAGGCATAGTAATGTGTTCATTGTACAGGATGAGTTTTCACTCAAAAGGAACTTCGTTACAACCAGGAAATAGCCTAAGTTACACCTCACCAACTTTATGATTGCTTCTCTAAGAATTTGAAATATATAATATTAACATGTTTAAGTTTTCCGTCAAATAAATCACTGTAATGTTACTAAACTCCAGACAGGAACATTTATTAGTACACAGTATACCTATAGAATAGAACAACTACATGTTATAGAACACCATTAAAATATGAAGATTGATAGAAGATGAGCTGAAGGTAATGGAAAAGTCCCCTTTAAGTATTAGGGAGCATAGGGTACTAATTCTTGTATCTCTTGAGGAAGTCACAATTTAGTAACTGCTTCAAATACCTTTCCCAAAAACCATCGAGAATTAGTTACATTGCCAGCCTCATTACTCTAATATCGTAAATTGGGATTGCGTAAAGGTAATATAGTCGTACATATCATTTACATAATACGAAGGAAACTTGTCACTCTTAATAGAGTGACAACAATATTAAGAGTGACAAGGAACACAACATAAAATTCAAACTGTTTTAATAAACAGTTTGAATTTTATGTAGTGTTCCTTTCCGTTCCATTCACCTGTCAAAAAAATCATAATTAAGTCGAAAAGTAGGAAAGATATCCTATAACAAATCGCAGGCCCTGGTTTTGTTGGACGAGTGAAGTGTCAAAGTTAAATTGAATATTACAGAGAATGATCTGACGCCCCGGCGAAGTTCCGTCGGTTCCTACTGAGTAGTTAATCCGATGCCACAATTCACTTCAAGTCATTGTAGAACAATTGCCTTTAGATATTTGCATTGTTTAGACATTGTCATACACTTTACGTTCAATTGATTAATGTAAAAGGTGATAAATCAAATCATACGTTAGGTACAATAGATGTTTATTTTTATTATACCATTCCTTCCCATAAGTTTACCGAAGGAATAATCAGATCCCACATAGTACTGGAGATACATTTAGGTACTAGCGTTTCAAACGACACGTTGTCAGTATGAAGTTTTACAGTACTTCTCAGAAGTAAACAAGCTTCCTTGCGAAGTTTTAATAGCTGTAAAGTGTTTAAATGTAAGGTAAATAACAAAAATAAAAATATGTAACCAGTCCCTTTATTAAAAAGAAAAAAATATTGAATCACTAACGAGATTTGATCCTGCAATTTTAACTAAGCGTGTTGCTACTTTAAAAACCCGGCCACAAGGCTCTTGGCTGTTAATACAATGTAGATATACTGTATAAAATAATAAGAGGTTCTAATATCTAGTGATCTATCGTGTTTTATTTAATAAAAACGCTTGTCTTAGCTCCAATACGCAGTTTAAATAGCACAGAGGGAATCTTTAGGCCTCTCACGTCTTTCGGTCGGTAGCCTCATATAATACGCTTGTCTGGTATTGACACAAAATTGGAATGAGTCGAAAAATTGGCGTACAATAAGAATCTTACAGATATATCGGTATGTCAATAGACAGTGAATGATCGTCAATTCTACTTAATAGATGACATATTTCTGAGAATTTAAATGAGCGTCATTATTAATATAATAGATATTTGATCTAAATATATTTTTTGATGATGCAAAATTTACCATTATATCACATAACCAATAAATATCTTAAAAATAACGCGATAGTCCGAATTATAGTCGATAGTACGAAAATATTCATTAAAAATCCAAGAAAATAATTCACTTTTTTTTTACAAATTTGACCATCCACAAAATATGTACATAATTAAATCAAATACAATTTAGTAGGTATAAAGCAGTCTTTAGTATTTGTATTAATAGGTTTATAATATTGTCTATTAGGTGTCTTATGAGAATATTAAAAAACAAGCTTTTATTTAAAAAAAAAAAAGTTGTTACAGCAAACTGAAAATTTTGACCAGGGCAGGTATCAGTTCTAGTATCAAGTCAAAATATGTATTATTATATCTTAGGGACCCCCACAAGGTCTCCAAAGGATACGATGGGATGTAACCGCACCCCCTTTTCGCCGAAGGTTTATTTAGGTGCCAACGTGTAGTATGGCGAGTCCGTCTCAGCATTAAACGTATTAGATATGTATGTGTTTGAATTTTTTCTCCAACATAGTTAGGTTACCTATACAAGATTCCTTCCGATGTTTCCCGTCATCGTAAAGCTTTAAGATTAATCACAGTATTTTAAAAAAATCTGTGGCGACCGAGTGGCTATTGCCGATTACGACGCAAAGATTGTAATTTCAAATCCCGAACGTCTGTACAAATGAGTTTTATCTGAACTTAAGTAGAGTGATTTATTCAATAACAAATAAAATGGTGACCTCGTATTACAGATTAAATAATTGACGTGTGATTTCAGAGGTAGGCCACGTCCAATTACGGTCGGAGTCCCGCGGGAGACGTGGGATCATAGCGAGCTGGGGGAGGCGCCGGCTTGACCACTTAGTTGATGTGTATTTAGTTAGCTGCTTACCTATTTATTTTTGTCCTGGTATATTTAATCTCAAAGCCATAATGCTCAAGTGGCTTTACTATTCGCTTACAAAATTTACAGTATTGCAGGTTTGAACTTCCGCTGTCTTTACCAATGAGCTTAACTAAAGTAGCACGAGCTTTGCAGTGATGATAAAAATGTAAGGAAACCTGCATACTTTTAGAGGAAATTAAAAAAAGTGTTTTATCTGAAATGAGAGAGACTGGCTATCTGTTATGTTGGCACCTAAAATTAACTTAATAAAAAAGGAGGGTAGAGACTGATGCACCCTGCACTCCGCCTACCGTCACGGGGACCCTTGTAAGAAGGCGTAACGATATAAGGATTTTAATTAGTAGTTAGTTTTCGATAGATACAAAGCCGTTTTAGTTGAAAAAGTTTCAATTAAAAATGTACCAAAGTTATGTACTTTGGTACATTTTTAATTGAAACTTTTGCATGCAGATCAATTGAAAATTAATAAGCTACATATTTAATAAAAAATCTTATCTTATTTGGTAATGCTTTTTGGCTTAAGATAACATGGGTCTCTGCAGTAAGAGAAAATAAGAAAAGGTCATGTTCTTTAGTCGTAAACCTGGCAAATTATGGCCAGCGTAATAAGTACGTAACAAGAATTCGAGCTGGAAGCAAATTCAAAGACAGGATTTAGTAATCCTGTCTTTGAATTTGCTATAGAATATACCCTGTTGCTCTACTGGAGTACCTAGAGAACGAATAAATATATACACTCTTTTCGTATTTTCTGCGACTTGAAGTCTCAAGGTTTTTGTGGTAAATATTAAACGCTGTGTGTTTTTGTATGCTCTATGCTTCATTACCAACTGGAGGTTCTGGAGGTGCTAATAAGGGATTGGTGTTGCTCTCGGCAATAGTCTCACGTTCTTGCCTACACGTCCTTGTAGGTACTATACCAGCAGTTTTTTAAAGATAGTAATAAGATAACAAGATAATGTCTTCGCGCCTTCCTACATATCGTAGGTAGGTATAACGACACCCCCTTTCCACCAGAGATACATTTAGATGCCAACGTGACGGATAGCGTTCCTGCCGCCGTTAATTACGACTGTACCAATGACATTGAATTTTTTCAAATATATGTGTAGTTTACCTCGCGATGATTTCCTTCACCGTAAGGAATTTGCTGTGACTAATCACTGAAATAAAATTCAGATAAACTCAGTGGTACCGTTGGGTTCAATCTTGCCATATTTGAGTTGCAGACAGTCAGGCTTACATGCAAATTCAACCGCATTTATTAACCTTATATCTATTTATTTCGAATGCAACATCAATTAAATTGTCCATGATCATGATGCCACGACCCCATCGTTACAAAACTCATTACAAGACACGAAATAAGAACCCGTAAAGTAACCTTACTTCAGAGCCCATTACGGTATACCAAATGATATTTTGTCTTCTTACCTAGGGTCGTTTACATGGGGCGAGCGGATCTTACTGTAAACACGACCCGAATTTAATCTTTGCCCTGCTTTATCCTCGAGCCAATGAGAAGAAAACTTTATTTTGCGTGTAAACAAGGGTAATCGACTCCATTCCTCACACAGGCTACGTTTAGGATGATATTGAAAGGTCATGATGTGCTCTCTGGAATACATTAATAGTGCTTGCTCTAGGACAACCCTTGTGGCTCTCTCAGAAAGATCACGCACAAATCGAATGAATCGACTGATGTGGACAGGAGGGCTCGTGATCGTATTTATTAATGTACCTATTTTATGTTTACTCAATAGAAAACTGAGAATGAAATATATTTTTTTTATCGAGAAAGACTATTAAAATGTTTCGTGTTTAGTTTCAATCAGTTGATTGTTATTCTGTTGGAATGGTTTTCACTGCTAAGTCCGATCAATAGAAAATATATAAAATAATCCAACCCTCTTTGTGAATCTATTTGCGCTAACTAGTGATACATTTGCCAATTTTGTTATAATAATATATATTTTTTTTTTTTTTTATAATATGATAAAAAAAAAATTAATAATATACATCCTCACGCCTTCCCACAAGGGTCCCCGAAGGGGTAGGCAGAGGTGTATAGGTAATACCCACACACCCACTTTCCGCCAGAGGTTTATTAGGTGCCAACGTGACAGACGTCGAATCCATCGCCGTTACTCAAGCACGACTATACATACGCCTTTGAATTTCTTCTCAGACGTATGCAGGTTTCCTCTCGATGTTTTCCTTCACCGTAAAGCTCGTGGTGTGACTAATCACTGTACTTAAGTTCAGAAAAACTCATTGGTACAGGCGGGATTCGAACTTGAGACCTTTGCAGAGTAACAATTTAATGATAAGCAGGCAAAATTAAGTTTGCGTGTTAAGCGTTGGTTGTCTGTTCCAATGAGTTTAAACCTGAACTAAAGTACAGTTAATCATCACACCACAAGAGTCACGGTGGAGTCGAACTCGCCATCAGACACGTCTGCGCTGGAATGTATTTGCGACTAAAAGGTTAGTGTAGGTACCTTTGTCTACCCATATCGAGATCTTTGGTCAAATATTTAATATATCTGCTACAAAAAGATGGTGTTATTACACTTCTACATACCCCTTCAGAGATAATGATGAGGTGAAGACATAGATTGTACATAAGGACATAACGTTTTTGTAAATACAATTAAAACCATTTTCATACAAGAATAAATTGATTATTGTTTTATTTGCCTTTTTTCTAAAACGTATTCATTTTAATATGACTATAGATATAATATTATGAAAAACGATAATAATATGTCCAAGAAAAGTTATTAGGTTCCCAGGGCCGTAATAATAATAATAAAGAAAGAAAGCAGTACTGCTCGAAACGGCACGTATTGTGAGGAGATTTCTTTCTCTGGGACCCTAGCCACCGGTACCTTGGACCCTGATCCCGATACCGGTGGGCCCCTATATTTTATATTTTTAAATATGTTTTTTTTTATATATATTATTGGAAATGGATAACTAATTTTATTTAAAATAATACAAACGGACTGACTATTACAAAGAATTGCACATTTATACAGGAAATAATCACAAATAGACTACAACTTGCAAATATTCACAAAATATCCACGCGTCGCTACAAAAACAACAGATCTGCACTACTCGTCGATCAACCAGTCCCCGTCCGTTCTCGCTTGATAGACGCCATCGCATTCGTTCGTTCCATTCACTCGATCCCGCTAAGTTCCCTGTGGTTGAGACGGTGGCGCCATCTACTCTTTCGTAGCTCATTCCTAACAATATTTAAAATGTAATATATGAGACTTATTTCAAATAAAGAATAATAATAATAATATAATAATAATAATATATCCTCACGCCTTCCCACAAGGGTCCCCGAAGGGGTAGGCAGAGGTGTATGGGTAATACCTACACACCCACTTTCCGCCAGAGGTATATTAGGTGCCAACGTGACAGATGGCGAGTCCATCGCCGTTACTCCAGCACGACTATACATACGCCTTTGAATTGCTTCTCAGACGTATGCAGGTTTCTTCTCGATATTTTCCTTCACCGTAAAGCTCGTGGTGTGACTAATAATAATAATGTAGTATTATATTTCACGAACATGAGGAATCAAACGAAAAACATCCATTGGTATATGTCATAGGTCTTCTTTAACAACGTGGTATAATATTTCAAAAAATACGGAGAATATTGAATGACAGAAATCTTACATAATATACGAGGCTGTGACTTACTTTTGCGCATCTGACCTGATTTCTTAGTTTTGGCATTAAGCTGTTTTTTTATTTAAGAACTTGGCATTTGTAATTTTAGATGACGATAAGAGTTTCGAGAGAGTATAAGAGTTTTGAGTACTCAAGAGTACTTGAAACCGGCGAGCATGTATGAAGAGACTGATGAATGTGGACGAAGCGAAAGAGGTATGTAAGTCTAGAGAGAACTGGCGCTCTATACTCTCTGCGTACCCCGTTAGGGACTCGGCGTGATGATATGTAAGTATGTAGGTATGTTATAATATTAAAACAAACATTAAATTCAATGTAATGGATTGCATCATTTACTGCAAAAACCAGTTTGCGTATAAATATCGAACGTTAGCAGGTGAAATATGTGTAAGAGCTTTATATGATCTCGTTTGAACAATTTCGTTGAATATCGACAGCGTATTTGGGTTTTGAAATGAGATCTCTACGCTTTGTTATTGAGGTCTCTTTGTCTCTGAAGTTCTGAGAGTGATATCTTTTGTTTAGCATTGAATATGATAATCGTATTTCTATTTGGGGATTCAAATAGTTTTTCATCTTTATAATGGAGCTATTTGGTACGCAAATAAATGTTGGCTTGATATACTATTCTATCATTGTCTGATTTGAGAAAGTATTACTTATAAGAAAGTATATTACTTTCTCAAATAAGGAATGGTAATTTTTTTTATGTAAGTTTAATTTGAGAATATTGTATATCAATTTCCAATTCAATTATACACATCTGCCTCTGCCTACCCCTTCAGGGACCCTTTTAGGCTTGAGGCAAATAAATAATGTTATTAATCTTGTGAGGAGGCGTAGAAAAAAAGATTTATTTAATAAATAAAGAGATTCGTGATTTCATTAACATTTTCTTATAATTATTATTATTGTAAGATGTCATTAAGTTCATTACATAAGGTTGACATAAGTAAGTCATAACAAACAAGCTAAGCTATTTAGGAGTTATTGTGCGACACACAATAACAGTAACACGTGTTAAGGACGTTAATCATTGTATCTCGTGTCTTCCTTAGGGACGTTTCTATTCACACAGATTTTTCCCTTCATTTCCTAAGGATTTTTTTGCTTCCGACTCAGGAGTAAACAAGGATGTTATCGTACCATGCCTTGGCAGAATGACTCCCTCTCATTTATTTCTGCGGAATAAATTATTATGAGGCATGTCTTGATTTGAAGTCTTTATAGGTTCATACATTGTGTCTCGTCTGACTTTCATATAAAAAAAATTATTTATATTAACAAGGTTAATGACATGTTTGTAATGTAGCAGTGTCTAATTATTTACTTATAAACCATTCATACTAATCTTGAATTAAACAGAAAAAACGAATACTTTTTTATTTTATTAAAGCAAATAACTGCATAAAGTTTTGCAACACTGAAAGAATGTCTGAAATTCGAACTTTAATATCGAAGATTTCCTCAAACTTATGCTAAGAAACTTAGCTTAGTACCGACAGCTTGTGGGTAAACTTTTAAATTTGCACTTCAAATTAAGACAGTCGGTCTTGCTAGAGAAACATTGAGACCTTACGGAACTAAAATAAAAACAAATTCTCGATAGTTCATAATAATATACAAATATTTTCATAATATAAAAATAAATACAGTTAATGGATAATATAGGAGTATAGAACTGATATTAATAATCTGGGACAGTTTCTGTTGGTAAGTGCAATTTAAACGTCACCGGTCGTCAATGGAGCGTGCGTCGTTTGTTTTAGTGTCGCAAATCGCTCCCCACCGGGGACAGACCCTCGGTAAATATTAACAGAGTGTTTCTAAACAAAATAGAGTGTTTTTGAAATAGCTCACCGTAAAAAAGATTTTTTTCACGAATCAATACTACCATGTATCAGAGAGAAAAGTATCGTTGGTGTATTTTTATGTAATTATTGCAACATCAACTTAGGCTAATTACCCAACCACGGTGAAGGAAAATAGAGGACTGTTTTTACAATGTAGTACGACGTTTCATGAACTAATAGTAATTATTAAATTTAATAAAATAAATATTTTGATAGAAAATAAGGAATTGACGATGTTTCAAAGAGGACTAAGCATGTAAAAATAACAAGATACCCAAGATATTGCAACATTGTGGCACAAATGAAGTACCTACGTTGCGCGAACTTTGTAATTTTCATGTCTGCTGCCCAAATTAGTTTTGGGCTGCGAGCAGAAGTGAAGTAGCGGGATCTTTTACGACGAGTACTCAATACTCACGTAGAACAATGTAACCAAAATGTGAAGGAAAATCATTACCCATCCCATAACAGTACAAGCGTAATTAAGCTCAATCGTTAAACTCAGGCATTGTGATAAAAGTTAAGTAAAAACGTAGAATTTTGTTAGATATTATGGAAAAAATATCGCTACTTTAGTACAAAAAATAATGATAAACGTTTTATTTTTATCTTTGAGTCAGAGAACTTGAAATGGGAGAATCAACGTAATGAGCGCCTCATTATGAAGATTCGTAACATTTTTTGTGAATGGTAATAAACCTTTCTTCATTTGAAATTATTGTATCGTTAAATAATTAATGGAGATAAAATTTGTTTCAGTCCGTAAAATATTCTGCGATCCCCGAAAAGGGTAAGGCGGTTTAATTCTTCCGGCATTTTTGTTACTCGAAATGAAAAAATATTCTTTTCCTATTTCTTTTGTTTTGTTAAGCAATCATAGTTAAGTTACTCATATCATAGAATCAATGTAACCCAACGTCAAAAACAAACAAATATCAAATAGAAATCGTAACAACTCGACGAACACTCCATATAAATTTCGGGTGCGGAAAGCATAAAACGTCCAGACTAGCCAACGTATGAGTCCCATTCGTTTCCGACATGTATCCATCTATACTTTTAATTGGCGGTCGTAGATCTACCTACGCCTGCAGGCACCAGACATGTTGATGTGTGGAACAAGTCCACGTACTGCCTATCGACCATTCGACCGATGCATTCAGTTCGGACATTTGCCAATGGATCGGTCTCTATTGTTCAAGGATTTAGGTCAACTTGATTTGAACAACAGATTGATAAATTTGACCAGTTTGAAATTAATAAACATACATTTGAAAACAAAATAATATAAATTTGAAAAATGCTTAATTGCAATTCGCATTAGTCATATTATTAACAAAATGACCTGGAATACAGAATTGGAATACGTTATACGTAAATTAAATTATATTTGATGATCTAAGTTGTCAAATGGGCTATTATAGATAATATTAGTCACATGATTAACACAGAAACAAACACAAAATTAACACACAGAAAAGTATAATTCAACGGATGCATATTAAGTTAAGAGGTACCTATTCGAACTCGGCGAACATGTACATTTATAATAAACTGAAGTAAATTCATGCTTTATCAATTTGCATGGAACTGCATGCAGAACAGATAAAAACACAAAAAAATCACTATCAAGGGTAGCACTCTTGATAGATATGTTTTTATCTGTTACATTTATACGTCTTTTTGTAATGCTACGCGCTTTGCCACGGAGCCATTACGTAAGTCGTTTAATACTAAATAGTTATTACAGTTGATAAACATTAAATAGTGCAAAAGGAATGCGTCTTCGTGCTTTATGTGTTGATGGCGAGCTCTTAATTGTGCCTGAAGTTCGTGACTTGCATTGCGACCTATTTATAGGTCACTTATTTGTTTATTGCCAGGACTTAAAAAGCATTTAAAATGGCTTAAAGAAATCTAGAAACACGAATGAAACTTTCTATGAAATAAAGGTGCCTTCGTGATCCTCAAATGAATGTAAAATGTTTAACTACCATATTAAATGTAGCTATAAAGTATACTGGAATAGAAGCTGTAAAGAATTTCTTATTAAATACTTTGTATATTTTTTACTAAAATCGTATTTTACGGCGTCTTTTAAGTATTAAATATATGCAAATATTCTGAGACGTAAAGAAGTCTGTCATTTACACACAGAGTAAGCGGTGCCTCACAAGTTTTAATTATTGCCGTGATTCACTGCCGGTGAAGCCCAACAACGGGGAACAATTCCGAATCCATTCAATTATTCAAAGTTTTAATTAATATTAATAGGAGCTCTCACTTTCAAAAGAAAGAATACTGAAGGCGCAGATAAAAACTCCTTAGAAATCCGCGTTACCCGCAGCTGTGGACTGTAAATTAATGCGAAAACAATAAAGCGTCGGAGAGAACCGGCCAAAAATAGACAGCGAAGAGCCGCGAATAAAAATTAATTCCAAATGGTTATTAGTGGCCATGAACAGAAGTAGGTCCGCGTTGGGTCGGTGTGGGTGAGCAACTCCGTAATAAACGTCACGACAAGAGAGATAGGAAATTAAACGAAACTAAAGCGAAGCCGGTCGTGCCAACATCTGGGGGAGGAACTTTGGGGGAGCCAGCTACGGATTTCAGTCTAAATAAAAAACTAAATTAACAACGGGCGCTCGATTCTGTCTACTTTACTGTGAACGGCATGTCGTTAATGTGTTTCCTTTTCTAATTGTTGGTACTTTTCGAATTATTTGAAAGACGTGACGCATAAAGCTCTGTATTCTGATGTAGTTAATATATATATATATATTAACCCTTGTGGGAAGGCGTGAGGATATATTATTATTATTATTATTATATATATATATATATATAGGAGATCCCATTTTTGAACTCACTCATCACTAAATCTCAAGAACTATAAGGCCGATTGACTTGAAATTTGGTAGGCATATTCCTTACGTGGTTTAGAGGTCAGTTAAGAACGGATTTTATAAAACTCAACTTTGTTTTTTAAAACACGTTTTTCGACTATTGCCATAGGGGAATCAGTTGAAAAACGTGTTTTTTTTCTTTTTCACCCGGGTGAAGCTGGGCGGGACAGCTAGTCTATAATAAAAACACCCTCGTAAGTTTGAAGCTGTAACTTCAATGCCCCCAATGCCTCCAATGCCAAATGCCAGGTGCCTGATAGTACTGTATTATCTATTTATTTATTTTATTAAGGTACACCAACAATATATGTACATATTTGGACACTGTAATATAAAATGTTTATTTTAAAAACCGAATATATGTGGATCAACAAACCTTATATAATATATATGTACATCAATAAAAGGCTTACACAACACTTTTATAATCTGTTACGTAAAAAATAGTAATATCATTTTTTATTTTTATAAGATTAATAATTTTTTTTTTTTGAATTTTATATTCTTCATTTATATTTAACTAGCTGTGCCCGCGACTTCGTCGGCGGAGACAGCTTTTTTACCTTTCGTAAAACTCTTACGAGAAGTAGTCATTTCAATATATCCGATCCTAGGACCTACCCGAGGAAGCAAGCCCTGGTTTAATCATTGCTACAAAGATGTATGCAACATCAAACACGCAATACTTGGGGATTCATAGCACAAACCTAATAAATGTATAAGTAGTACTTACCTTTAGGCAGGGGTTCTATAACAACCTTGACGGCTCCGACGGCCGCCAAGCAGGACAGTATCCATATCAAAGCCATGACGTTCCGTACAAAGCGCGTCAATTTCATCCGGACATGACTAGTTTCTGTCTTCCATATTTTCTTTGTATCCTGAAACAAAAACAACCGTCTTTCGAATTTTTGTATGAATTTTCTACTATTTAGCACTATGATAGTGTCTTACGATTAGTACTAAATTGTAGAAGAAAAATATCAAAATACAATTCTAAGTTACATTTTATGGAAGTTTTATAGCTAGCTAGCTGTGCAATTTCACCCAATTTTTTCGCGTTAAATTAAATGTAATGGGGAGATTTCTTTTCTGGATTAAAACATGTCCTATTTGTTAGTCCAGGTCATTAATAATCTATCTCTACGATTTATCGAATGTAAAAGAAACATACATTCTCATGAACGTTTGCATAATAGTAATTGCGTGAAAGCCTTCAAGAAGCAAATTTATACTCTAACAAGAACATCGCAAGCTATCTCGTGTATTAAATAATGAATATTTTGTTAACACCAACGCATCTCCTTGAATGATCTCACCACGCTGTAATAAATCAAATTTATTAAGACACGAAAGCAATATGACATTATCACTTCGTAGCCGTATAACGACACGGTTCAATGTTTTATTGACGTGATCCAATCTAACTCGAATCCTTCAAGTTTGGATGCGAGTTTGCAGCGTCTAGCGCCTTTGCATTTATGAATAATAACTGAAAAAAGTTAAACTCACAAATCCGCCTCCTGAATATTGTAGGATTCAAAAGATAACGCGGCAAAGGAAAAGCTTTCTCTTTTTACCTCGAGTCACTGTTTATTCCACAAAGAAAGTTTGCAGTGTGGATTAAGATTGTTATACGTCAATGATGTATTTATACGTACCTTTCATCATTCAAAAATAGTAAGCTTTAAAAGAATATTAGCAAACAGATTGCGAATTGATCAAATTATGTTCAATCGACATTTCTTCTATATCCTCGTATGTAGGTAAGAGTATATTTTAAGTCTATAGCTCACAGAATACGATATTTTTCTAAACTTCAACACAATTACACAGAAATGCATTAATTACACAAATTGTATACAAAAAATATTTTTAGCGAGTTAGGTACGGCATTAAAACAAAAAAAATTGTTAAAAAAACCTTGCCGGATTACTTCTGATTTAGATTAGTGTTTTTTAAAAACACAAATTATTTAAGTATTTATATGTATGGATCTATATAACGTATACATATACATAAAACAAAACTGAACAAATTATTTACCCCAAGGCTATGTCTATGGCACGGTTCCCCAGAACGTTACCCCTAATATAATTTGTGCCAAATACGTGCTAGCCCTTTTCATCTCCAGAGGTGTAATCAAGGATGTGAAATCTCTGTTGCGAATATTTGAAACGATACGTAGTAAAATAACACTTAAATATCTATGTAGTGTACCGTTTCGTCCTTCAATAAAGGTTTCTAATACTTGTTTCAAAGTAGCTGTGCAGTAATAACACCGTTTGATACTTAAATGTTAATAATACTTATAAATCCTCGAAATATGGGAGAAATTGGCATACGAATACAATACGAATAAAGCAGTCGGTTGGACTCAATGTAAGAGTCTGGTCTTAGATTGAGGTCGCGGTTTCAATTCCCTACCAACGAGTATAACTAAATCGATATTTTCGCCTTGAGATGTTCTATTAAATTTATTTTGTCATATAATGATAACCTATATCCTTCCTATTCTTATTACGCCTTCCTATAATAGTCCCCGAAGGGGTAGGCAGAGGTGTTCAGGTAGTAGCCACACACCCACTTTCCGCCACAGATTAATTTTAGATACTAACGTGACAGATGGCGTCCTACTCCATTACTCGAGCATGACTATACATACGCGTTTGAATCTCTTCTCAAGCATATGCAGGTTTCCTCTCGACGTTTTCCTTCACCGCTAAGTTCAGAAAAACTCTGTACAGCCTGTCTTCGAAGTTGCGATCTTTGTGTCGCAGGCAACTACTCGAACCACTCGGCCATCACGGCCACATTTTGTAATCTATATATATATAGGAGATCCCATTTTTGAACTGACTCATCACGAAATCTCAGGAACTGTAAGCCCGATTGACTTGAAATTTGGTAGGAGTATTCCTTACGCGGTGTAGAGGTCAGCTAAGAACGGATTTTATGAAACTCCACCCGCAAGGCGTTAAATAAAAAATACACATTTTTCAACCATTGCTTTTTATGGCGCGAGGTACCAATGTTATCTGGGAAAAACAATTGCAAGAGAGTCGTTCTTCACTTGCGTTTTAAAATTAGAATTCGATTCAATGTTTGATTTCAATGATTCAAATTTTTTTTTATTCGATTATTTATACATTTAACTAAGTGTTATTTGTGACCTTTAAAATAATTTAAATTAGTTATTAATAAATTTAATTAATTTATTTCAACGCATAAACATAGATGATGCTCAAATATAAAACAATATTAATTGGACACCAAGAATCGTATTTATTGCATGGGATACCATAGACGATAACAAGTATGGTACGCCATAGATTGATTATGGCGCGAAATACAAATGTCATCTGGAAAAACAATTGCGAGAGAGTCGTTCTTCACTTACGTTTAGTAGAGTCGGGACAAGTCGGGCAATTTTTGTGTTTTTTTTCAGTTCGGAGTAACGATCTTAGATCGAATCCGCAATGAAGAGATTCACAAATCAACGGGTGTGAACGGGGGTGTGATTGAAAAGATGAAGAAAGGCATGTTAGGTTTGTTTGGACATATAGAGACGATAAGATTGACGAAACAGATATACAAAGCGAAAGTTTGTACAAGAAGAGGCAGAAGAAGACCACGTTCCAACTACCTAGATGAAATCAATCGGACGCTCAAGGACGGGAACGTCAAGAGTACTCGAAACCGACGAGCATGTATAAAGAGACTGATGAATGTGTACGAGGCGCAAGAGGCATGTAAGTCTAGAGAGAACTGGGGCTCTATACTCTCAGCCTACCCCGTTAGGGACTTGGCGTGATGATATGTATGTTTTTCAATTCTTTACCCTTATGGTAAGAAGTAAGGCAAGAAATCTGTTGTAACGATATTCACAACACTATAACTTCTAGAAGACAATTGTTGTATTCTCTGTGACACACCGGTCCTATCCCAATGATGTATTATATATAAACTGAGGTAGATACGTCATACCGCGCTCGTCTTGGCTAGCTCAACACAAGCTAATTGGCTTGAGTCAACTTAGTGTCAGCTTGACTGGCAACGACGTAGCATGTATTCAGCATTGCGGATAAAATGCCTTCTTGTGTGTTTAGAAACTGCAAAACATATACTGGGACGAATGTAAGACACAAAAAGGATGTGTCTTTTCATTTATAAGTATTGGTTTATCTATTTTATCAATAAAAAATATAAAATCAAACATTGTATTTTAATCCGAATTAATTCCCGCGACGTTGCCACTTCGGCACCGGCGCGAACGAGACAAGTAGCGCGTTACGTTTAAGAGCGACAGAGAGAACGATAAGAGCTCTTCATATTGACACGTGGCGATTTTGTACGTAAGAAAATTGGGGATGTTGGGCTAATCAGTCACAGGCTATATTTTAAAGTTGGGTGTTTTGTTTTTGTTGAGGGTTTGACTTATATATATATATATATATATATATATGTTTATGATATATAGATAGAGAATGTTGATGAATATATATGTTTATGATATATAGATAGAGAGATAGAGAATGTTATATAGATATGTTTTAGATTTTCTAAAGACGGACTGATGAAAGACAAAAGGGTAAAAATTGTTAGAATCCAGAGACGAGAAGATGATTGGATGCCAACGACATACTCGTCTATTTGTTCTCAACACTTTCTGGAAAATGACAAATATTTAACAAAAAAAAATATTCGCAAACTGATAAAAACAGCAATTCCAGTAATTAAGGTAATTGAGAATTTTTTTTGGTTATAATTTTTAATGGGGTTAAGTTACGTAAAAAAAAGAAGAATGAAAAGTTTGTGTAATATTAAGTGTCGTTAGAGTCCTCGCAATGTCCAGTATCAAATAAATAAATAAATAAATAACCTGTGAATTGTAACCACCAAATTCATGTTATACGTGCAATTATAGAAAAAAAAATTTTTTCATTTATTTATTTAAATATTTTTTTTTATTTCTTTGATTACCTACCCATTTCTCCCGCTTACACATTTTGCCCCAGTTTACTCTCGAGTCGACGTCTGAGACTGTCATTGGCTGTCGATTGGTCGGCCAGAGGCAAACATTGTTAATAGCATGTTATCTCTTTCTGACAAGTAGGATTCATATACTTCGTTTCCTTTTAATCATGCAGTGTTCTTATTGCCGTTGTGTGAGTTGTGTATTGTAGCTATATGTACGTATAGCATAAAATTTGCCATGTTTTTACTTCATAATCTAGGAGTATAACGTCTCTATAGATAAAACCTCATTGTCCTATCCTGTGTTAATTCAGCTACTAATCTATCTCTGTGCCTTATTTCATCCAATACCGTTCTGTAATTTTTGCAAGCAATATATATTCTTATACTTTTGTAATGTTCGTAGGTAACACGTGAACGTACTGTGTTTGTCGTTTAATCGCTTTGCTTTGCTAATAATTTAACTATATGTATTGGTTTTTATGTTACCTATTTATTTTTTATACTTATAATATGCATCTTTATTATAAGGCTTTTCTTTTATTTAATCTTCTATAAATATAAAATGAATGTTTGTCCTTTATAGAATCGTAAACGGCTGGACCGATTTTAATAAAATTTTCCGTGTGTCTTCAGGTGGTTTCGAGAATGGTTTAGATTCACAATTGGACCCGATAGGTGGCGCCACTGGGTCCATGGCTTTTATTTTTTTTCACCCAAGCGACCCAAGCGAAGCTGGGCGGGACAACTAGACTATATCTATAAATATATAGAAGATCCCATTTGTGAACTCACTCATCACGAAATTATGAGGCCGATTGACTTGAAATTTGGTAGGAGTATTCCTTACGCGGTGTAGAGGTCAGCTAAGAACGGATTTTATGAAACATTTTTGGCATGATAGAATGAATTTGACGATAGTCCATCCTTCAACGACAATGCGGGGGTGATAAATATAAAAACTTTTGACCTAAAGCTCCTTTTGGTTTGAAACTTAGCAATATCTGTTCGTTATTATTTAAAGTTTCTAATGATTTTATGAGTAATCGATTATTTATACATTTAACCAAGTGTTATTTGTGACTTTCATAATAATATAAATTGTTTCATCCATAAACATCAATGATGCTCAAATATTAAACGATATTAATAACAATCATGTAACGGAAACCAAGATTATTCGAAATTCGCCTCTTTATCAATTAGCTTCGTATAGAATATTTATTGCATGCTAGCTGTGACTGCAACTTCGTCGGCGTGGACGGCATTTTTATATTTCGTAAAAAAAAATGTTTTTTCAATAAAAAGTATTCTATGTTACTTCTTATAGGTACCTCCAAGAATATGTGTACAATTTTTTATGATGATCGGTTTTGTAGTTTTTACGTGAAAGCGTAACAAACAAACTTACATTCACATTTATAATATTATAAGTTAGGATAGTAAGGATTGTTACAAGTAAATTGATAACAAGTAAAACTAGCGCGTACCATAGATTGATTATGACGCGAAATACAAATGTCATCAAGGGAAAACAATTGCGAGAGAGTCGTACTTGACTTGCGCTTAATTTGTTGCAAAAATTCGATTGAAATGAAGTCTCTTCCGCTGTCTGTTCGCTTAGATCTTTTAAGCTATTCCGCGGATTTCAATGCGGTTATCAGCAATACATAAAGTGATTAGAGAGGAAGATTTATATTATATGTTTAATGAATAAAGAAATATTCAAAGATTAGTAGTGTGATGATAGAAACATATTTTTGTGCGCTTAAATCGCAAACGCTGGATAAACCTTACGAGATAGATCAATTAAATGTACTACGGAATAGTATATCTTAAAATGATCGATAAAAATGTCCGCGATAATATTTAATCTGTAAAGGATAAACCACCATAACCATTTTTATCTTTTACATAGTATTAGTATTAATATTGCACCCGTGCGAAGCCGGGGCGGGCAGCTAGTTATATATATAGATAGATGTGTGGAATTGCTATATTATATTACTTGTTAGGTCGGGCTATTAAGCCCTTTATTCATGAAGGGATTACTTACCTAATGACATATGTTTATATGTTTCGAAATAAATGCTTTACATAACGTAATTGTTAATTCATAGTTTTAATCCAATTATATGCACAATGTTTTACAATATTGTTGCAATATACTGAACCAGATTCAACACACAAACCACTTCTCTAGATATTCCGTTAAATTCCTACTATGTTTATTAATTGTTCTACAAAGCTTTTGAACTGCAAGCCATCAGCTAGCATGGGAATTTAACTTATGTGTAACACCAGGAAGGCAAACATTAAGCAAATGCGTGTTGTGTAAGGCGGTAATAATAAATGGCTGTTTCTAATTGTGCCCCCGGTAAGCTGCAGTAATTGCAATGTGCATCATTAGTATGGCACTGAGGTGTGAATGAGACCGCTGGGTTTCGTATCGTATTCTAGTTTGTATAGACTAAACATTCTGGTTTCAATTGTTTTAATCACCGTTCTCAATTTAGTTCTATGTTTAAAAATAAGACCATGCTAAATTTAGCTGATTTATACAGACATATTATCAAGCTGAGTCCCTCTCGCGGTAGGCACGGTGGGTATGGTAGATTAGAGTTATTTGTAGACTAATCTTGCTTGATTTACATAATTTCTAGTTAATACATACATATAATCACGCCTCTTTCCCGTAGGGGTAGGCAGAGACCACTTCTTTCCACTTGCAACGATCCTTACATACTTCTTTCATCAGTATTGGCTATTTATTAAGTCAAGAGTACTCGAAACAGACGAGCATGTCTGTAGAGACTGATGAATGTGGACGAAGCGAAAGAATTATGTAAGTCAAGAATATCTCATCTAATTATGAAGGAAAAATATCGACATAAAACGTCGACTCTTATGGGAGTGCGTGAGGATATATTATTATATAATAATATAATACTATTATTATTATTATAATAATATTAGTATAGAGCCGTGGTGGCCGAGTGGTTCGAGCAGTTGCCTGCGACGCAAAGTTCGCAAGTTCGAATCCCGACTGTACGTACCAATTAGTTTTTCTGAACTTAAGTACAGTGATTAGTCACACCACGAGCTGAACGGTGAAGGAAAGCATCGAGAGGAAACCTGCATACGTCGGAGTAGAAATTCAAAGGCGTATGTATAGTCGTACTGGAGTAACGGCGATGTACTCGCCATCTGTCACGTTGGCACCTATTATACCTCTGACGGAAAGTGGGTGTGTGGGTATTACCTATACACCTCTGCCTACCCCTTCGGGGACCCTTGTGGGAAGGCGTGAGGATATATTATTTTATTTTATATTAGTATACTTTGTATTTTTTTTTAATCGTATCTTTTCTATTCAATTTCAAAATCAACAACCCGTAATTAACGCCTCATGTCTGTATCTAGATGATACTTAGATATTGAGTCTCATCAAGTCATGTTACAGGTGCAGGCTTCAGCTATAGAAGGAAACGTTCATTACTCCAGAGTAGGCGGGGCAGCGCTCGTCACCTGATTAAAGCATCAAAGATTCCGCCGTAATTATTTGGCCTCAGCACAGCCTTTATATAGCAAAGTGTTATTCAGTACCCAAAGCTTGATGAAGTGTACAATTAAGCCAACACATTGCTTTTTCATTTATCATTTACATATTTGGATTACTCGTGTTGGCGTGTAAAAAACGGATCCACAAAAATATTCAGATAATTATTAATTAAAGCTTAGTATATTATTAATTAAAGGATTGATTGTGTTAGTTTGACCAAAATGGTAGCAAATGACGACATTTTCAAAAGTTTTTATTTATAACACAAGAGTGGCAAGCAAGCGTATGGCCAACCTGATGAGAAGCAGTTACCGTAGCTTATTTACACTCACGATACCGAAGTATCACTTGCGCGTTGCCACTCTGTGCTTGGAGAGAGCTGTGTTGGCATCATAATGGGACTAATTCCTCTACTGATAACAGAATATAACAATCGTCCCCCTCCGCAAGGAGCTCATTATTGTAAATCTTATTACAACACAAAAATAGTGTTGTTTGCTACTACGGACTTCTATAAGGTGGAGGTCCTGCCCCAGTCGGACAGTTCCAAATTCAAACGGGAAACCCGTTATTACTTACTTCTATTTAAATGCTAAAGACCGTCGAGAAAAGAAGATAGACAATTTCATACAGAGTCCTAGACTGAGTAAACGAAAGAATTGCATCAGACTCGCTGTCAAAAGCCCCGCTCTTGAATTTGTTTTTTGTAATGAATGTTTTAGTTAATTTTAGAGATGGTCACAACATGACGAAATTCATAAATTACACATTTTAAATCACCATCCCTATGTTGAAAGGTCTTTGTACCGTCAGGTTAAATATTGAACGCTACAGCACACTAACAAGTAGCTGACCTTTTTAAATCACTAATGGCAATCATCCCAGCATATTCGCCTTATAGCACATCCGAGATTTGTTGTTCATGATACCTTCTCCTCTTCGAATCTTTGTAGTAATGAGACAAGCACGACCAGTCTCTTTGAAGGAAATTTTTAATGAAACACCCCAGAAACTTATAAAAGCCTCGTCTATCTTCATAACTTAATTGAGCCTCGCAAGGAGCCGCTTTTTTAACTGATCCGCGGATGTTATTTAATAATTAATTTTAAGCAGGATGTTAAGTAACTTAATAATTTAGTCTGTGAACGTTTCTCAGTACTCAGATACAATTATAAGTTTTTTAGCAGATCGTTACCGTATAAAATTAGTGGAATAGCTGTCGGTGAGGGTGTGAAAAAATGTAATTACGTACTCGTTAGGGTCATTAACAATAGTTAAGAGCGCTCTGAGCTCGCCTCTACACCGATAGAAGTTACTGCTTTCTGGTGAGTGCAAATTACGTTTTATCTAATTTAAAAGAAATTATACCAAAATAGCCATAATGTTTATATCCTAGGCATAAAACTCTTAAGATTTATGTACCTACCGCGCTGTTTTATTTTGACGGAAAAGCACTAACCGGATCTTCCACTGAAATAATCATGATAACTTCAGGAAATAAATAAGACGGAATGAACGGGACAATAGAAGAGTACACATAAATTTCCAGATTAAATGTAATCAAGATAATCTCTCGATCTGGATTTTATATTAGTTCTTTAGCGTTTCGAACTGTAAACAAACGCTGTTGGTAATTTAAAATATAATCAGTCTCATGGTTTACCATTAAACGCAAGATCCTCGAGTTCCTTTGTCAACTTATTGATGCCATAAAACTGAGGCTCGAACGATAGCCGGCAGAGGCACCTTATTCCGAGGAATAATCGAACGGGGGCTTACAGAAAGATAGTCCGATCGAGACAAAAGAATATTCTCTAGCCTATTATCAAAATTATAGACGGTTGGAAATAAGCGAAGACAATGCCAGCTGCATGGTTCTCCACTGTGTCTTATTTTAATTACTCCGCCTCGAGACTTGTATTACGCTTTATGAGTGGAATAATATTCAGGCTGCTTTGTATTTACATAGAAGAGCTGATATGCATTAGCAAGTAAGGACTTTGAACAATCATTATATTAAAAGAGTTCATAAAATAGTTTTTGTTTTTATCACGAAACATGAAATCCTGCAATCCAACATGCAAGTCCAAATATTTCATAAATTATAATATAATAATATATCCTCACGCCTTCCCACAAGGGTCCCCGAAGGGGTAGGCAGAGGTGTACGGGTAATACCCACACACCCACTTTCCGCCAGAGGTATATTAGGTGCCAACGTGACAGATGGCGAGTATTCATAAATTATCCTAATAATAAAAAAAAATTATGAGAAATATTTTTCAGTGTCTACTACCTATGTTCTTTTATTTGTAAACCCAAAGCTAGATTTATTCAGAATGTAATCCGGTATTGTTACACATTATTATAACAACAGAAGTATGTAGAGTTCCGTATACTGAATGTGAAAGTAAATATATAATATGACATCTGTGTGGTCTTAAATTAAAATCCGTCATAATTCCACCGGCAGATGGCCATCTTCTAGCTCAAACAACGAAGAGAAGCCGCAGGTGAAATCTGTTGTAATTAAAGGTAAAACCGGAATTAACTGCACCCGTATTGGGTGCAAGCACACAAAGGTAGTAGAGTTGCTAATGCGGGTGGGCCTTTGTACAAAGAAATGCAGGCTTGGTGCTGGCAACAAAGTGGTTTCATGAACATGTCGGAAATAAGTACAGGCCAGTTAAAAAAACTGGCTTCAGGTGAGAATATCTATGCAAAAGGCTGGTTTTTAGTGTCCAAGCATGTATTACCTCTCTGTACCTACGTATATTATGGTAATTTCCTTTTTTTTTTATATGAAACTGTTATAAAGTAAAAAGAAAATGTTAAAGTTTTTGAGGATATTTATCACTCTAACACTTTGAAATGGCTGAACTGAATTGTACTAAATATGACACAGTTATAGACTTTATTTGCAGGATTAACGCATACTATATAAACATATATATATATATATATAGCTATGTACAACCTATACTAAAAGGGTCTCTGGTCTTGTGACTACGAGTCCGGAGTCCGGAGAGTCTTTTTGTCGGAGATATATTTACATGTATTTACGAGTAAATAGGTACGGTGCTAATACATATGTATATACATGTATTAGCTATGCTGGCGTAAGGAAGAATGTAAGGTACTTTATGATATTATCTCAGTTATTTCTCTCAATTTATGACAGCAATGCGCAGTGGGAAAGCATTACCTTGCTAATGCAAGCGCCTAGAGACGAAATCACTTACGGCGAAAACTATCAGACGGGTCGGAGGCGTTAATACACATAAAAATCCAGCTAAAAGGTTTCCAAATATTGCGGTTTGTCACTGTCATTAGTAGTGTAGACCGCTGAAGTTTGAATGTGTAATCCAGATTTTTTTGATTACTACTTGTTTAACTCGGTCATTGGACTTTTCTTCATTGCTTTTGCATTATCAAATATGGCCACTTTATAAGAAACGTCTGTTTTAAAACCAAACCAACCAAACCAGCGGGTTCGAATCCCGTCGAGGGCTGATATTTGTGTGATGAACACGAGTATTTGTACCTTAGTCTTGGATGTCCTATGTATTTATGTATATATCTATCTATCTATATAAGTAAATATATCGTTGTCTAGTTACCATAACACAAGCTTTGCTTAATTTGGGACTAGCCGTGGTGGCCGAGTGGTTCGAGCAGTTGCCTGCGACACAAAGATCGCAAGTTCGAATCCCGACTGTACCAATGAGTTTTTCTGAACTTAAGTCCAGTGATTAGTCACACCACGAGCTTTACGGTGAAGGAAAACATCGAGAGGAAACCTGCATACGTCTGAGAAGAAATTCAAAGGCGTATGTATAGTCGTGCTTGAGTAACGGCGATGGACTCGCCATCTGTCACGTTGGCACCTAATATACCTCTGGCGGGAAGTGGGTGCGTGGGTGTTACCTATACACTACTGCCTACCCCTTCGGGGACCCTTGTGGGAAGGCGTGAGGATATATTATTATATTATTATTATATAGTTACCATAACACAAGCTTTGCATAATTTGGGACTAGGTTAATTTGTGTGGAATTGTCCCAGGGTATTTAAATTTATTTATTTTTAATAATGTATGATTGTACTAGTCATACTTTATTGGTTTTTCGTATATGTTTACGAATATACACGCTATATGCACGTATACGAATGGTTGACCATCGTATGAACGGATTAATATCAAGTATTGGGGAAACGCAACCTAAGTGGGAGGATATATTGGCAGTTGGTTTCCTTCGGGAAAACCCAACAATTTATATATTTGCTTCGTAACATAATAGGGACGTTATTTGGACGATTATTGTTGAGCTATTTGGCCTTTATCGTTTAGAAATAAGCTTAATACTTTGTCGTATGACGTAATTGTTTCTTGGATTACCTACTATCCTATTTGGTAACAGTATATAACATAATTCGTTGTGTATAGTTTGGGCAGATGCTTATATAGGTAATCGTTGAAATCTGACTATTCAGCGTGAAAGCTATACCAAAACTGGCGTTCACTAATGCTTTGTCTTATTTATACTTATTTAAAATTATAAAGGAAAGATTTGATTGTTTGTATTGATTAGGCTTAGAAACTACTGGACCGATTTGAAAAAATATTTCACCATTTGAAAGCTACATTCACCCTGAGTGACAGGCTATATTTTTATATAACAAATTTTATAAAACAAATCTTATGTCCACGGGACGGACCGCTAGTACTCCAATAAAATAAAAACATTTAGATTTAGATTAAATTATAATATTAATAAATCACGTTATACACCTCTGCCTACCCCTTCGGGGACCCTTGTGGGAAGGCGTGAGGATATATTTATATTATTATTATTTTTATCATCATATACATATATGATTGAGCGATGCGTTTAATTTTGATACACGTATACCTTAGGTGTACACGGAGGTATACCGAAGAACTGGTAGAAATATATTTATGTATATTCGAATTTGTAATCTTATCTTTGTAAGAGATAACTTAAACAACTCTGCCATCCCAGCTTCAAGCAGATTGCTCAGTTTTGTAAAGGTATTTAAACAAGCTCGTAATGTAATTACAACCCTGTGTCAATATATTAATGATGTCGGTGACACATTTCCGGACATTCAGGAACAAACAACATTTTTATAGTATAATATTATCGCGGTCACGTACATGAGTACGAAATTGCTAATAACTATGACGATAAATTTGTGATTATTCCACGTACCTCCTTGACTCATTAGATCTATGCGTTTAACGAGTAACTGTGTAACTTTTATATTAGTACAGTTTAGTCGGTTCGGCCGCACGGGTCCCGTGGGCGCAGTAATCCTTAAAGTTTTGTTATGTCCGACCGTTCGCCTCCCTTGCCCGGTCCGTCCGTCCTATCCATCTGCATATTTAATTAAACCCAATTTCTTTACTAGAGATTCAGAGATCCTTATTGCGAGCTTATCTTAATCTATTTGATTATGTAAACATGTGGTAATTACAAGAGATGTAGCGACCGAGTGGTTAGAGTAGTTGCCTGCAAAACCAAGATTTTTCATGTTAGAATCGCGACTGTGCCACTAAGTTTATCTGAACTTTAGTACAATGACTGGTCGAGAACTTCATGACGAAGGAAAACATCGAGGAAATCTGTAGACGTTTGAGAAGTAATTCAAAGACGTCGTGCTTGAGAGACAGCGATGGACTCACCATCCGTCACGTTAGCTCCAAAAACATATCTCCAGCGAGAAGTGGGTATCCAGGTAATACACACCTCTGCTTACCCTTTTTTGCGTGCTGATATTACATACATTAACTGTTTGAAATGGCAACACCAAAATTAATTGGGAGAAATAAACAGTTCTTGTGGTAACTGGCTGGGCATTCTTGGCAAAGCATTGGCCATTCCACGATAGTGTCAACTCACCGACTGCCAGGTTGCCAGATAGCTGCATGCCAGCTAGAAAAAGAAGTAGCTAGATAAGAATGGCGGAACATAAAACATCGCACCGAGTTGGTGCATTTCTAATATTTTTGCTTTTTAATTTGCCTCTGTCGCCTCGCGACGCCTCTCATTGCTTTTCATATTCCATTTTCAATTATAAAAGAGTCCATTGAAAAGTTTGAATTCTTGACAAGATTCAAACGCTCTGATAAATGTTTTAATGAGCGTCTATTGTCAGATGAAAGTCAGAAGATGCCGTTATATGAAGCTTGTGTATAATCTTATACGTTTAGCCTTCGTGCATTTAGATGAGTAATTTAAATCTTCACACACACTTAATAAAGGACACAACAGATCATGGTCATAAACTCATAAAAGCTAAATAAAACATATTTTTTGTTTGTTGTTTTATATTGTAAATTAAATTATTAGTTATATTATTAGAACTCAAAACCTACGAGCGCGTATGAAGAGATTGATGAATGTGGACGAAGCGAAAGATGTGTGTAAGTCTAGACAGAACTGGCATTCTATCCTCTCTGCCTACCTCGTTAGGGATTCGGTGTGATGATTATATGTATGTATTATTAGTAATACGTTTGGTACTGTTTGTTTACAGTACTTTACATCTCCAAGGGTCGAGAACCTGGCTACCTGTAATACAGGTCCTACCTAGTCAGGGACCAGAATTACACAAAGGTATGTCAGGGGAGTTCACTGTACCTTAGTTTATTTTGTATGTAATAAGGTAAAAAATAAGTATATTATTATTATATTATTACTAGATCGAGACTATTGAGTGTTAATTATCGTACTGAGTGTAGAAATAAAATAATAATTATAAATACTTTATTACAGCAATTTTTCATAAATATCTCCAATAAGCAGCATAATATGCTTACCAAAAGCGCATTCGACCACTAAAGCCTATATACCTACAACTATGTACAACTTTACAAATTGTAAAAAACGTGGTCCGTGGTGGACGAGTTGTTTGAGCAGTTGCCTGCGACGCAAAGGTCGCAAGTTCGAATCCCGACTGTGCCAATGAGTTTTTCTGAACTTAAGTACAGTGATAAGTCACACCACGAGCTTAACGGTGAAGGAAAACATCGAGAGGAAACCTGCATACGTCTGAGAAGAATTTCAAAGGCGTATGTCGTGCTGGAGTAACGGCGATGGACTCGCCATCTGTCACGTTGGCACCTAATATACCTCTGGCGGAAAGTGGGTGTGTGGGTATTACCTATACACCTCTGCCTACCCCTTCGGGAACCCTTGTGGAAAGGCGTGAGGATATATTATTTTACAATTTACATCTGATATTACGAAGCAAAAACTTGAATTATTTCCCTAAAGCAGACCAGATCAGATACGAAAGTAGTATCTAGCTACAAAGTACTACATCTGTCTGCACTAACGTACGGTGAAAATAAGCAGTGAATTTTCACACCCTAGGTTTTAATGGTCTGGTTAGCTCATACCGATGACAAAAAAATATATTTTTTATTATTACTATATTTAAATCAAATTGTAAAAAAATAACTCGATATTTTTAGGTAGCCGAATAAATATTATGAAGCGCAATTAATTTCTGTCTAAATATTATTTAAAATATTTAGATACGCGCAAATTGTTCGTTCATTTTATTGCTCTAAAAATATAATACCTAATGAGGTATTATCTTTTTACGTGTCATCAATAAAACCAATTTATTTGCACCTTTACAGATTTCTCAAGAATTAAATAATCGATATAATAAACGATAACACAACAGTAGTAGATAGAGTAAGTGTAGTTATTTAGAGTACAGCAATATCAATATAGAATCCAATCAGCTCTGCAAACATTTTTTCCAACAGTACGATCTAATTTCGCGAGCCGACTCCTGTGCCGCGGCGCCTCTCCACAATCCACAAAGTAGCGAAAGTGGTGCGAAGTGCTCACCGAGCGCACACAATCTGAGCCGCCCATTGTTGTCTTTGATTTAGCCAACGTACTGCACGACTCAACCCTATCACACCTCAAATAAACCAAACATTTCCCAACTTTATTTATCGTCAATATCAATATTACCACAAATCGAAAATACCTCCTGAAATATTTATTAAATCATCCGAATATTATACGGCGATATAAACTCTACGATAATTTCATTTCATCGCGTCGTTCATATTAACTCAGAGAGCTACCTAAATATGCACGCAATTTTCATCCATTCCATTCCTAATGACTTTCACTGACACGGCGCAAAACCCCTCATTTTACACTTTGACGCGTTCACTTATGCCTAGTCCTGTCGCAATGACATTTTCCAATGTGAACGAAAATAAAACCACTTGTAAATTACCATCTTTCTTCTCGTTAATAAAGTCTAAAATCGAATAAGCTGTATGGCAAGCAGGGTGACTTTTCTCTATTCTGAGTCTTCAAGGATAAAGAATAATTTGCGTCAGAAGTAGCACGTTTCAACTCTCGGGAGCTGTTATCAAAATGGAACCTTGCGGCGCTCAAATTACCATAAAAAGTTGGGTACCATTTGAATAGTACATATTGTAAACAACATCGGATAGTTTTCGCTGTCGGATCGTTTTGTCTATCAGTAATACGAGACGCGGTTCACACCTTTGAATAAGAGAGCCTTTTTTAGGTTTTGTGACAACGGAGGGGACTATTTGTAAATATCACGTGTATATTACATCTGCCTACCCCGTTAGGGACTTGGCGTGATGATATGTATGTATGTAATATTACATTTGTCTTTATAAAGGTGACGTATTAGGTAATAAATAATAAGCTATACTTGAAATGCAGAAACTACTTAAGTTAAAACTAAGTTATATCCCGATAAAGTGATATAAAATGAGAATTACGCCTCAGCCAGAAATATCTGACGTTGACCAATATTTGACGCGCAGCCGTTGCGTGCCAGACATTTTCCGTTCAAGTATTGAATATGTTGCTCGAGTATACGCCGGCTTATATGACCAGAGCTATTCATTATTAAGAGGAAATTCTAAAACTGAGAAACATTTTCTGCGAAGCGAACGTTAAACAGGGGCTCACTGAAATATCACGTCCGAGGATTTTATCTGCAACTTCTAATAAAAATATTCCAGAGATATTTCATTTATTTTAATTTATATTTAACTAAAGTGCTCACATTTTCCCTTTTATTAACATCATATTTAATTAAAGATATATCTTCATGCTTTCCCAGGGGTGTGTAGTTAGTACGCACACACCCGCCAAAGATATATTTTAGGCACCAACGTGACAGATGGCGCGTTTATCGCCTTTATTCAAGCACGCCTTTGAATTTCTTCTCAAACGTATTAAAAGTACCTCGCGATGTTTCCCCACGCCTTTCAATTAACTTGAGATATCTAAAGTCACACAAGGCAGTCCGGCTTACTAACTTTAGCAGATTTCAATACTCTAGTAATTTTGATAGATTCATACGAAATACAAAGTTGAGACAATCGCCTGCTAATTTTGCGAGAGTCGAAAATTAATGAGCGGTACGAGTCTAGACGTAATTAACATTTTTGCCCAAGTACGACGACCTAAATTCATCCCTATTTTGGTTGGAGTGAGCAGTAAAAACCTGTATTGCCCGCGGTGATGCTGTCATATGGGAGCCCCTTTTAGTACTTACCTTACATGGTTTCACACTTTTGGGCATCCACAATAAGGGGAGAAAGTCGGTTGAAATAAGTTTACGGAATCGACAAACGTTTGTGTAAAACTTTCATCGCTTTGTAGTACCTATATCTAAATATAAAAACACCTCTTGCCAATTTATTTGAATGATTTTGGGAATTCACACCTCCAATAAGGATTGTATTTAAATTATATTTATTCTATCATGAACGGTGCCCCTTGGTTTCACCCGCACTAAATATGATTATACATTATGTATGAAAATAAAAGTAGACTAATTTACTGTTAGTTACTCCATCGCTGAAGGAAAAATCGCATATAAAGTAGATCATGAGCATTTAATCCTCATTTATATTATAAAAAAAAGCACCCTACGCTTTTTTTAAATAATTTTTTTTTTTTTATTCTCACCATTATTAATTTATATTATTTTTAAAATTTATTTTCTATTTTTTAGTTCGGTTTTCTATAAAAATCGTGTTTTTTAGTTTTTTTTAAACATTTATTTATATTCTAATTTTTAGTTTGGTTTATAAAAATGGAATAACTTTATCAAATTAGTGTATTGTCATCGGTCCTCGATAAATCTACAAAGTTTGATCGAAATCTGGCCGTTTAAAGTGGGTCAAAATCGCGCCCAAAGAAGTCGGTTACAAACATACAGGTGAAGCTAATATAAAGCGTGTAAAAATACGTGAAAGTGTAAAGTGGTAGTGGCACACACATCTGCCTACCCCTTCGGAGACCCTTGTGTGAAGGTGCGGAGATATTTTATTATTGTAAATAAATAATTACAAATAAATAACATACACAGATGTACTAGCAAGGCAAAGTAACAAAATGCTACGCATGGCAAACTACAATATCAGCCTACTTAATGTGCGAAAAATATATTTTGCTACGCTCTTGAGAAATCAGACAAGATATACAGTCATGTTCACGCAGTGTGAAATAAGGTTTTTGTTCAGGAAGAATGTTATGATATTATATAAGTCATTGAAAAATATCATTATTCATTTCTACAGAGACGTCATTCAAAATACATTTTTGTTAGACAACAGAAAAACAACTGCTATCATTGAATTTCTTACAAGCCACCTGTTTTAAGTACATTGATTTATGCGAAAGTCGTTTTTAATATAGACCGCTGGAGTTCGAATTTGCAACATTTATTTCGCAGGCGACTACTCAAACCACTTTGTCACCACGGCTTAACGTATTTGTTCGATTACTTATATAATGTCAATATCAAATATTATAATTATTGTTGTAGCAAATACGTTTATTTCACAATATAATATAGAGTAATATATCAATTATTTCTATTCCTTTTCAAATTGAATTTACATATTATTTTGTTAGTGTTGAACAATAGCTCTCAAAGCTACTCTTTCACGTGGAAACATTAATTATACACAATAACTAGTTAATTCAGGTTTAAACAATTGATTCATCACATAACTCACGATTTTCAATAGGTGAAATATCCTTAGTTTCCAAATGTTCAGTTCAAAACAATGCTAAATACAATAATGGGATTTGGTTCGAGTACACAAGTAATCCCATTAATCATCTTTGAAATTCAATACATTGACACGTCGGCTAGCGCCGTATCGAGTGGGGCCGGCCATTACTGGCATTCCACGGATTTTATGATGTTTCAGTTTCTACTCACAGCAAGGGCGGCAGAATAGTTGGAATATCATCACTTAGGTATTCGAATATGCAGATATCAGCAATCGGTATGCCGCTCCGGAGCCGCTATTGACTCCTGTGTACACCTTCATTTGCTAACATTCCAAGATGGAGCCCTTGTTTGCGTATCAGCTGAATATTCATTACTGCACAGCTGTCATTCAAGATTACATTAATGCGTTTGTAGCATATAAACACTGGCTTTTACTTTACTGCCTACATACACTACAGTTGTAGGTACTGGCCACTTGAACGTTCATTGTTTGAATACAGAAGAATAAGAAGTGACAGGGGTAATCGGAGGAATTGGGAGATAGATTGACATTCACATGTATTGTAAAATACAAATATAATATAGAAATATTGTCTTTATTTCAATAGATTGAACATTGAGTATAAGATTTTGTTATAACCTCTACTATAAATAAATATATATCTTTACGCCTTACCACAAGGGCCCCGAAAGGTAGTACCCACTCACCCACTTTTTGCCGGACATAATATATTTTAAGTAACAACGTGACAGATGGCGTGTCTTCAAGTTTCTCAAGCACAGCTAGTAATACTTTAATTTCTTCTCCAACGTACCGAAAGCTTCGTCTCGATGTTTTCCTTCACCGTAAAACTCGTTTTGTGATTAATCCCTGTACTTTAGTTCAAAAAACTCATTAGTACAGTCGGTATTGGAACTTGAAATCTTTGTGTGGCAGGCGACTGCTCTGATTACTCAAACACCCACGGCTATATATTTTGTTATAGCAGTAAAAAGTTTAATAAAGAATACATACCGGTCGCATTCAGATTTACCTGTGTGGGCACTTCTTATTTATAGCAACCAAATTGATTTCAATGCTATTTAGATATTAATTTGTAAATACTTGAATGATTGATAAATAATGAAAAAAGTGCACCTCAACTCAGGGTTAAGGACCGCTAAAAGAAATACTGTACCGATAGAATATAGACCCCTTCTGTCCCTGATGATTCCAGTACTACTAACCACTTATGACGAAGTAGTCAACGCACGCGTTGTACCTCTGGTGTTGCTAGCGCTGCAGCCTATAATAAACGTAAGTCATTGAACGAACCGTTTCATGTTTTCTACCTTTGTAGTGTAAAAACAATATTATACTTCTTCACGGATTAAAAGAATTTGGTAAAGAAAAATTCAATATTATTATAATACAGTCCAAAGGAAATACTGAAAAGGAATAGTAATACTTCGAGTACTTTATGGATTTAAGCGTCACATTTTTAAGGCGACGAAACGTGACCGGCATTGTCGAACACCCATTGTTCGGTTTCAGCTAGTAGACCAGAGTTCTCAACTTTTTCTTTCCATAAAAGTGAATTCACTTATTTGAGTTACAGCTACGTTATAAATTCAACGAGGAGCTAATAAAAAGAGATAACAAGGAGCAAAGCCTTCCGTTTGTTGATTAAGTGACTTGTAAGCCAACAAATTACTTTGTGGATGAATTTTAAACTTGAATTTGAACTAGCCACTGTTAAAAATAGCATTATACTCTTTCGTTGCGTCCTGCTGTAAAACTGTAATAACTATGATCCCACATATACATATATACATATACATGTTATACTCACAAATCGCATTCACAATATTAGTTCCATTCTGTGCAGTTTCACATGTGTAAAACATAATCTTGAACAAGATCTAATGGCGACTCTCCGGGTTCAATTGGACTCCGGGGATTAACTTAAGCAGGCACAGTAAATGTGTCCAGGCGTCATATTTGTTCTTATTTTTATAAAGTATATAAGGAGCATAGTGTATCTGAAAGATACCCTAATAAATTTATTATTGTTATTTTCAAGTTCTCCTAAATATTTGTAAGTGATAAACATTAATCTAGATGAAATGGATCCCGATTCAAAGTAAAGAGCGATATTTAAAACGAGATAGGTTCTTGCGACGAGTTGTGATCCGGACACAATCGCCGGTTAATCTCTATTTGATTTCAATTAACGCCCCACGCCTTTGTTCTGTGTGATGCAATATCCACGCTCTGTAATTTTACTTCTCTTCCCATTTTTATTAAAATAATGTAAATGAAATAGAGACGAAAAATCTTACAAGTAACTACACTGTAGTGAAATTTGTGTAGATTATAGCGTACTGGCAAACAAAAACGTAAAATGCAAACAAAATTCTGAAAGTGCTGCTTTGTACAGACAGAGCATGGAGTGTAAACAAAACGTAGACTTAATTGAGATACTGTAAACAAAGAATTTCCATCAGTGAGCGAACAGATATCAGTGCAATGCAATACGCTCGTTTATTTATATAGACCTACCCATAGAGTAGACTGAGAGAGTGCCAGGACCTAAATGATTTATCAATAGTGCTCATGTTTTTATCATCTTCCTTCCTCTATTTCCTTCTACTTTTCTTATTTCGATATCACAGGGGGACGATTACGACCAATACACGAATCACAACACCTTATTTGTATTTCTGTAGCGGACTACACGCAATCATCGCAAGCCAGTTCGTTTAAGCTCATTAGCACTTTATCGCACCGGAGATCGGACTTTCAAACGGTCTGTTAGAAGTTTTCTTATTAGAAGTTCCCCTATTACAAGTTGTCTAGATGTGGAAATCCCGTTCAATAAAAATCAAAGGGAGAAATACATTTGTATCAACGCACACGTTCCAGTCGGACAAAATTAATCAGACACACAAAAGTTTTGTGTTTGATTAAAGCATCACAATAAATTCCGAGCTGATTGCGAAACATTTAACAAAAGTTTGTTAAATTTTGCAGACGATAGCAACGCTTTGACTTTCATTATGATATTAAATTTAGTTTTAACGATCACTGAAGTTTTGTGGTGCGTGAAATAGAGCAGAGGTGCCAAAGCGGTAGTTTTAATAATGGAAAAAACGGGGTTGTATGAATTGGGAAGATTAATATTGAATAAAAACTTGAGATCGATCCTATGGATAATCAATCACTTTTTCTTTTAAACGCATTTTTTTAACAAAGAGGTAATATAAGAGAGGGAGCAGATAAGTAAGTATTTATTTATAATATATCTTCCTACGGAGGTTCCTAGGAATTAGATTCCAGAGGGTCCAGAGTAGAATAATACTCAAACCGAAAAGGTATTCGGTTAGTTAAAAAGACGATTCTGTTAACCTAAATCAGAGTAGGTAAGGTACCATTGCCGCCTGTATACATATTTTTTAAACTTATACAGAGAAATAGTGATGGTGGCCGGTGTTATCTAATATGTATATAGTAATTTGTACAAATGTACAAATTACTATATACATATTAGATATATATATACATATGATGAAAATCGTAATAACAAGCGTAATCTACGTGAACATTGGCACATGCATCGTTAATGTACTGAGGGGAGGGTAGAGTTCAGCGAACATATTAAATCGTTAAGTGTTTTGATAAACACAGACACGGGGGGTTAGTGATGATACGATTCGCTGTTGGGAATTTGGTAAATCATGCTCGATGGGGAAGCACGTTTTGAGATTAAAATTTTGAGGTATGCTTATCTTGTTACCGTAAATACATCAAAATTTTGTTACTTTTATGTCTAAATTGATGACTCTAATCTGCAAAATCAAGGTTAATGTTCGAATTCAGTTGTTTTAACTTAGATACCTTCAGTGATTCGGCACAGCACCATATTGACGTAGATGATACAAAGACACAAATATACGTATTATGAAACGATAAATGATGACGGACTTGCCACTTGCCATTTTGGTTCAAATATATTTATATAATTAATTATATAATTAAACAATCATAAAAAAAAATATATATACCACACGGACGAACTTTCAGGCAGAAAAGTTCTCTTCAGCCAAGTAAAGCTAAGTGCGATACCTAGTGGCCAGGCTATATTTCAATTCGTGCCGTAAAAGCCGTGGTGGCCGAGTGCTTTAAGCAGTTGCCTGCGACGCAAAGGTCGCAAGTTCGAGTCCCGACTGTACCAATGAGTTTTTCTGAACTTAAGTACAGTGATTAGTCACACCACGAGCTTTACGGTGAAGGAAAACATCGAGAGGAAACCTGCATACGTCTGAGAAGAAATTCAAAGGCGTATGTATAGTCGTGCTTGAGTAACGGCGATGGACTCGCCATCTGTCACGTTGGCACCTAATATACCTCTGGCGGAAAGTGGGTGTGTGGGTATTACCTATACACCTCTGCATACCCCTTCGGGGACCCTTGTGGGAAGGCGTGAGGATATATTATATATTATTATAAAATTAACTTCATAAACAGATATTATACTTGAAATAATGCTAACATTATGATTGTAAATAAAACCTACCTTCAAAATAGACATCAAATAGACCAACAAAAAATATTCAATCGCAATATTCATGACTCGTCGATTGTATTCGTGATTTGAATGCAAATTGAAGGAATCTCATTTCAACTGAAAATCATTGAAGTTTCGTAAACAGCGCAATATTGCTGTGCCTATATTATAATATATATATAAATATACATGAAAGTCGTGGCAATTAACGTTGCAAAGGCCGAGATAAAACAGCGTAATTTTAATCAACGATTCGATATAGTGTTGGATTTAAACAGAGAGAATGTCCCGGACGTGAACGACGCTCCCGAATTAGCTATCAGGAGAGGCGACGACAAAGGCTTATCTGTCGGATTTAGATGAACTGAACCCTTGGCGACTATACAAAATAATAGCCAGCTCGATAGCGTCATTGTTTGAGCATGAAATTAAAATTGAACGGGGTTCACACGTGCGCATGGCTAAGATAAGGGGTTGTCCCGAGTCCGTGCAATCGATTCGCGACTCGCTATATTTGCACATACGTTGATTCACTTGAGGGGTTTGCTCTTTTCTTTATTTGATCGCTAACAAGTGTACCGAGAGCTTCTGTACCACATAGTTTAAATTTACACAAATAAACGCAATAAATAAAGGGTCAGAAAATTTAAAAAAATAATTTTATTGTACCTAAATTAAAAATAGTAGTATGTTGTTAAATATTGTTGTTATTGTATATAAAATATATGTGATAAAATTATATAATAAATAAAGAAAACAGTAGTATCTTATAAAATGTTGATAATAAAAATAATATAAAGGAAGAAGCTTGTATTAAAACAACGTTAACAAATGTAAAAAAAAAACTAAACAAAAAACACTAATCGCACATTGCCAAAGAATTAAAATTGAATTTTACACGAATTTCCCATTAAATACGTATAATTACCTATTAGTCTTCAGCCGTCTTCCTCCGAATGTTATATAATTTTAATTGTATTATATCTGCTTTGCAAAGTCCCACTTGTGAACATGATCGCGTTTCAGAATTAGCTATTAGTGGTACTAGATGCAAGCTAGTTATACCGCGTTAGTTGAATATTCGATTATTTACCTATTAACATAGTGTATGGTTGTAGTGCGGCCTGCGCAATTTAATTTATCGATACCGTGTACTGTGTGCTGGTTGTATTGGCGAGCGCTTGCCGGCCAACTGATATTCCTACTGCTACTGCCGGCTTTATTTGTTGTTACCCCATGGGGATTAGATTTTGCTGACGAATTAATTAATTAAATTTGCCTGCAAACAATGTTTTCCGGCTCGTTGTTACTTATTTGAGAACGAGCGAATGTTTACTTGTAATCCTTGTAATGCTGCTGGTATGATAAAATAAATGTCGATATTATTATTTTATAATCGAAGACGAAATAAAAAAAAATATACATAACTAAAAGATACATTCGCAGTAACATCTCCGTATCGATCGTGAAAACTCAAACAACCTTTCGAGATAATGAAGAAACGAGAGAATGAAATAGTTACCTCTCATTGCTGTGCCCTTATAGGGTGTTAGTATGGTAGTTGTTATGGTAGTGGTTAGTTAGTAGTGTAGTACAGTGATTAGTTACACCACGAGCTTTACGGTGAAGGAAAACATCGAGAGGAAATCTGCATACGTCTGAGAAGAAATTCAAAGGCGCATGTATAGTCGTGCTTGAGTAACAGCGATGGACTCGCCATCTGTCACGTTGGCACCTAATATACGTCCTACCTACCTATATGAATGTGTCCTTTTCACACCTTAGAGATGCCTATTTTACTTCATGGATAATGCTCGGGTTAGTATACAATGCGTGAAGAGTACTGGAAACCGCATATATGAAGAGACTAATTTTTGTAATGTGGAAAAGGTCTGTAAATCTAAAAAAGAACTAGCACTGTGCACCGTCTGCCTACCCATGGAGGATTCAGTGTGATGATATGCACGTATGTACATTCCATCTTAGATTAACACATACAGTATAATGAAACACAGATGGGTTTGAAAGAAACCGCAGCGGGACAAAATAAACTTAATATCTGACCCATATAGCTCGAGATAAAAGTATCTAAAAGGTAAAAGCAAAAGCACAAATCATGAACTCTTTATGTAAATCCGTTGGGAGCTAGCGGATTACACGGCAGCATCTGTGTCTACACTCACTAATGAGATTAGTGACACCAAGCAGAGCATTCTGAATACTATATCACATTAAGGGTTCGCGTTTAAGTATCTGGAAATTATGATGCTTTGAACACGTGCATTGGGGGTAACTAATTAATTAGTTTCAGTGTTCCGAACTGGACTTAATTAAATGCTGCATTAGTAAGTTCGAAATTCAATCTAATTGGTAAAAAGAAACATTAATAAGTAAATAAAACCGGATTTACGGGTTAAAAAGCATTTCAGTCGGTACTTGGATTCTGATACCTATCTTGTCACAAAAAGCCTTGGTGACGCGGAGTACCAACTAAAATGTAATACAATATCTACTTTTGTTAAAAACAGTCTAGCATGGGAAGATATTGTGTATTTTTTTTTTAAATAACGTTCAAGCGATCTTAAAGCAATAAGTTCAACGTATCAAATATTTTGGTACATTTTCCAACCATACATACAAAGATACATATCATCACGCCGAGTCCCTAACTGGGTAGGCAGAGAGTGTAGAGCGCCAGTTCTCTCTAGACTTACATACCACATTATCTTCATAATTTACCAATCATGTGGCTTAGTAATACATCCTATAGCTTACAATTAAATAAAGGAATTCACGCAAATCTCAAGGCAGACTCATTACCGTTTCAATTTGATAAATCATCGTTTGAATTTAAGTCCGAACTATATGATAAAAAGTGGCAGTCAGCAACAAAATCAACTTATTGGTTCGACAAATCCCTTTCGCGCGTTACACAGGAACCCTAAACGTAGTCGTAGCCTGTTTTATACCAACAGTAATTTCATCACGACCGTAGCTCCAGCCCAAATAAAGCAGGATCGTGTTTGTGAGCTCGCATGTAAACAGCCCATAAGCGTAGACACCCGCACTATTACTATGAAAACTTGCCCATTTCTTGGCTTTTATTAAAACAAAAACAAATAAATAACAAAGGGGAGGCCCGAGATGATAATGCGTGATATGTAAATTGGATGGACCGTAGGAAAGCCTTTCACTTCTCGTCTTGAAAACTTACTTCCTTCGATTGTAATCTTAGCACTTTACTGTATTTAGTTTAGTAACTACAACAGGGGTGCCAGTTTTTACTGTACAATAACGGTGGCAAATAAACAGATCTTATGGTAAGCGATTACCGCAGCCTATACAATTTCGCTAGACACCTATTTAAGCCTGTCATTCAAGCAATACTCAAGCAAACCCCTGAAATGTATGATTTAGTCTGCCAGTCAATCACAGTATTGTTTTATGTTATAGGTAGTTGAATTCCAATTACAAATCAAATTATGCTGTCACCAAATAGATGAGCTAAGCTTCGGGCGGTGTTATCAAAACCGCTTGGATGGATACATGTGCAATAAAATTGGTTTAGATAGTTTTATTGTGTGGTCTGGTATACCGTCATTAGTCACACGCTATTTAGCAGTTAACGCGTGCGCATGACGATTTATCAATGCGACATTTATATTCTGTTAATCGTGTTTGGATACTAAACCGATAGGGTGCAGCCGGAACTGTTTCCGAACACGGATAGACGGCGTGACCATAGCTTCATTGATTACCTAATTATGGGCTTATGGATACTCTAAGGGTAAAATAGCACATCAGAGTCCCTAAAGCAAGTTTTACTTAAAAACTTTTTAAGTAAGCGTTAACGCTATCCGATATCTGGAATTTCCTAATGTCATTGCCAAATAAATATTAACGTGATCGCTCATATAAAAGGATTTTGTTAGACTCTGATTGTTTATTTGTAAATTCTAAAATCCGCCACGGGGGCATAACTTTTTTGGGAAAGTCTCCGTATATTTTTTGTATGTGACACCTGGTAGTATAAAAAGTATGTTTTACGTTGCATTCTTCATGAAAATTGCTATGATTGTATGATTAAAGCTCTTCTAACAAAGTCCACAAATATTGGACCACAATTAGCTCAAATCCGATGACCATATGTATCACGAACTCAACGGCAAGGTGCCGGCGTCCCGTGCTACATAAGTCAGTTACTGAGGTTGGATAAGCCGTGAGTAAATCATCGGGCGATGAATACGAGGTCTGCGCGTCGGCTTGATAGCGGTTAAATATGGCTCGCCCGCTCATATTGTGTGTACTTAACGCGACCCGAGTCGCGAAAACACAGATTTATGTACCCGTATTACCTTAATGGAAAAAAGTTCACTATTATTCTACTTTACATTCCGTGAATTCCTACGACCTCGTATTTAGCTGGCGGAAATTTATTAGGCGCGCAACAAAAGGTGGCTTCGTAAAACATACAATTTTGGGGCAACGAAGCGCGTGCCAACATTCACATTAACTCAGCATAACCGAAAACTAAATACATATAATATTTATATTTACAGTTGGCGGTAGCTAAAACAAAGCATTTAACGAATTTAATATTAACAGGAATATTAGCAGCATCAGAAAGCAGCAGCAGAACCAACAGAAATTAATTTGATAGTTTCACCGTTGTAATGTTGTTTAAATAAAATACCAGCAAAGATCAATGACTTGCATAACTCTTATGTAAGTATATTGATCACTATACAAATGCCACTCTGACATTAATTTAGCACCCCTGGCTGCCTCTCTTTACCAGCCAGCTAGTCAAACGTTATCTTTGATAAGTCGACTGTCAAAATCTACATAGGACGAAGCCGCAAACGTACTGGCCAGCGAAGCGTACGCCTGCGGAATTATTTTGTGCATAGGATTTGTTTTATTTTCATAGACAGGGAAGCACTGAACCGTGGCAGCGATAATGGAACGAATCAACATACGCACCGAAACCCTCTCAGATTAGTGTGCCTATATACAGGTACATATAAATTATAAGGAGTTGTATTTTGTCATTCTGAAGTAGATATGTACGTAAAAGAGTAACCATGGAGTTTCTTGCCGGTTCTTCTCCATGGAAGCGACCAACCCGAACCGTGCTTCTTTTTCGATGTTTTATAACATAGGTTTTTTGTGGTTTAATGTCACGTCAAGAGACTTTAAACCACAAAAAACCTGGCAGTAAAATAAGCGTTTCGGCATTTACGACCAGCACTTATCAAGTTACGATATAAAACACCCGACCATTTGAAACTAAAAATCCCCACGACAATTCCAAAGACACGTTTCACATAAAACAAAACCTCCTAAATTTAGGAACAATCATTATTAATTCACACTAACTATGCAAAAACTAATCAAGCTTAAATCGACAATGATGACAGAGGGCACAATTTGCACTTGAATATACATTTGTTGCCTTGTTATACGTTTCAAGTGACATTTAAAGCGATTATTACAGTAAAATAGAATCTACTGTGTTGGAAATTGTTTTATTATTATTAGATCTTTCGTACAAAGGCGGCAGGGATATATATATACACACATATCATCACGCCAAGTCCCTAACGGGGTAGGCAGAGAGTATAGAGCGCCAGTTCTCTCTAGACTTGCATACTTCTTTCGCTTCGTCAACATTCATCAGTCTCTTCAGGAATATATATGTCGTAATTATGAAGTCTCAAATTCCTAATTCACTTCAATAATAAAAAAATCATATCACTTAATGTTTATAATAGATATACATACAATATGTTTTTTTTTAATTTATTTAGTTATTACGTAAGTAAAATTTATTTGAAAAATCTTCGGGCACCAATTCCTCCCCTAGATCCATTAAATACTTTGACAGCTATTTAGGTTTTTGAGGCCCCTCGACCTCTGTGTCTCGTTAAAAATAGCAATGAGAATTGCTAGATTTCCGTTTATATACCTATATTTTTTAAAGTTTGTTTATTTTATATTTGGAACCTACCGACGAGCATGTATGAAGAGATTGATGAATGTGGACGAAGAGAAAGAAATATGTAAGGCTAGAGAAAAATGGCGCTCTATACTCTCTGCTTACCCCGTTAGGGACTCGGCGTGATGATATAACACTAGTGTGACAAAACCTTAGGGCCCGACTGATGGCCCGGTCACCACCGCCCACGGGTGCTGAAATAGCAGTGATATCACTCGTAGAACAAAGAGCGCTCCTTATGCACAGAATACAGCAATTGTGTGGGTTTTTGGTAAGTAGAAATCGCATTTAACTCGCCTACGCGGTCTCTCGGTCTCGGTCTGGAACTTATGGTGGTTCCCCCCCCCCCCCAAAAATGGTATTGCTCGTGCTGCAGGTTTAGGAGCTGTATTTATAAATAATTATGACACGATGTACGTCAATCAAATCAAGAACGTCATCAGGGGCTAAATACATCGGATCAAAACCAGTCACGTCATCAATGCGTGCACTCGGCATTGATTCCGATGATGCGGCGGCGGTCGCAGACGGGTCATTATCATTATCTCACTGCACGGAATCCATTAATCACGTTGGTATTCCTGAACCGCGCGGAGGCTTCATCACCCCCTAGGTCACCCCCTCGCTACCCCAAGTACCTGGACGCACTCGTGCATTCACCCTTCCCTTATCAGTTTTGTTGAGTCGCTAACACAGAGATGGACTGTATTGATACTTAGTAATTTGGTTTGCTTAGGGTTGAGTGCGATCGATATATATAATGTGGTTCAAATTCAAATGCGGCTGTTTATTCGAATAATAAATAGTCAGTGGAAATAAATACGCATACATTGAACCTGTAAACTGAAATGATAAGTATAAAATCATACGTACATACATAAAAAATATTTTTACTCGCATATGTATCTAACTAACTTGACTCATCAAAATCAAAATCAAAATCTTTTTATTTCACATAGGCCCAGGTGGGCACTTATAAAACGTCGAAAAAGAAGCACGGTTCGGGTTGGTCGCTTCCATGGAGAAGAACCGGCAAGAAACTCCATGGTACTCTTTTCAAATCATTAGGCATATACAACAATAATATTTTTTCGTTACAGCAATAGTACCCAAGTATGGGGGAACAACGTAGGCCCGACAATAGGTCGCTGCTTACTATCATCATGTTGTTGACAGCTATAGGTATAATACCTATAACGCAATGTGGTTGTTGTAATACCTCTGTCTACTACTTCGGGGGCTATTACACAAAGACGAGTAGTAAGAAGTTTCATTCCGTCGTAAAATTTTACAATAAGTCGTGCAATTTATCGCTGAGCATAAAAATGCGTCGACACCTATATTCCAAATTAAGGTTTTTTTAACTTCTCCGAATACCTGTAGGTAACCGTTTATTTAATGGCAGTCTGGTTCAATATTAAGGAACTAACATTCTCAGACTGATTATGAACTCACTAGAATGTCGACGCTCTAAATCATGGCTTGCCCAAATACAGCCCAGACCTATTTGCTATCTGTCTATTCCACTAATACGTTGTAACAGGGCATTGATATTCCTCTCACAGCGCGTGCATTCGATCCGCGATGAGCTCAGTTATTAAATCAGTTGGATAAACAGCATACACCTGCGCCGAGAGAGATTTGCATACTCACATACACTATGACGTCATTTGCATAATTATAATGGAACACGAAATCCTACTACGTTTGTAACAAAAATGCATTAACACAGTGCACTGAAATTTGACGAGAATTATACGTTTGTAAACTTAGTACTGTTTATTAAACCTTCTATTTTTTTTTTATTTGGTTTTGTTCAATTTTATGTCGACGTACTCATGCGTTGGCCGGTTTGTTGGGGCCTGTACAATTTGGTACAGAGAGAAGTATCGCATTTTTCCGGCTTGGGTCGCCACTGATATCGATATTGCGCTACCAGTTCTTTAGTTTCGCACACAATTACGGGCGATTTACTTTATCTAAAGCATACTATTCATTAATAAATCGAACTTTATATACAGGTAGAAGGGCAATGTGCTAGTAGTATGTCAGCTCAATACTAACCTACAGCTCAGTAATTTCAGACGACAATTATAGTTCACAGCTATGCCACATGCAAATTTTTGATTAGGATGAGTAATTTGTTTAGGGCTAGGCTACATTATCATACGGACGGATTATATTTCATCTCGTACATATTAACGGTCAAAAGCTCATTCGTGTCGCACAATATTTCCGACAAAACATCGAATTTAAGCTCGATCAAAGTTTCATTCCTGAAAAGGTACCAACGGCGTTCTCGCGAGGAACTCGGAACTCGCGATAGGCATTTGCAATAGGTATTTACCGTACTGAACTGCTTGATTAGACATATCGTAACTGTGCCTTAGCCGATTATCGATAATATGGCTGAAGCATAAGGGACTCGTCATGTAATCTGCCCGTATATCAGCCGGTAATAGCCACACACGACGTAATTGAGTCGAACCAATCTGACATGGCCATTACATTACAGTAATTTACGCATTTATAATACCATACGAACATAGATGGGTGTGGATAAGCTCTAATTATCACTGTTATTTGAACGTGTCTTATAGATCAATGCTATTTAAACTATTACATATATAAGATCAAGGGCATCACCATTTGAAACCAAACACAAAAAAAACGTTGAAGCAGGTAGATATACAATACGAAAATGTCTGGAAGAGGCAGTGTATACCCTTCTAAGACTATTTGAACCGCTCGACCACCACGGCTCTTGTATTTATTTACCTCAGGTATTTTTTGATATCATCAAGGGCAGAGTTAGAGCTTCAAACCTCTAGACGACCAGAATAAGTAATACAAAACGTTGTAAATGTTTATTTTCATTAATTTTAGTTGGTAGCCCATGGTTTTTCACTGTTTAATTAATTCACCATGGTTCGCTAGGTAGCTGCCTTAAATTAGCCGGCAACGGTTTAAATGAAGCCGAGTTTATGAGATTCCCGAGGGAACCATTTACGAAATTAATTATTTTAAGATACAAATTGAAAAGTGCAAATGAGAATTTAGCAAGCACCTGTATATACTACAGTAGGTAGTAGGTAGTGTTCTATTACCACGCATTGCGCACAAATAAATTTCTCAAAAGGTACCTACATACATACATATCATCACGCCAAGTCCCTAGCGGGGTAGGCAGAGAGTATAGAGCGCCAGTTCTTTATGACTTACATACTTCTTTCGCTTCGTCCACATTCATCAGTCTCTTCATATATGCTCGTCGGTTTCGAGTACTCCTAACGTTCCCGTCCTTGAGACTCCGATCTATTTGATCCAGGTAGTTGGAACGTGGCCTTCCTCTGCCTCTTCTTGCACACACTTTTGCTTTGTATATCTGTTTCGTCAATCAATCAAATCAAATCAAAATATTTTTATTTCACATAAAAAGATTTTGACAATCTTTATGCCTAACATGCTTTCTTCATCTTTACAATCACACCCTCATTCACGACAGTTGATTTGCGAATCTCTTCATTGCGGATTCGATCTAAAATCGTTACTCCGCACATTATTCGAAGAGATCGCATCTCAACTGCATTCAAGCTATTTTCATACTTCCTCTGACATACCCAGGATTCGCTGCCATACAATAAGGTAGGTACCAATATCACGTTGTGGACAGCAACTCGAGCATTCTTGCTCAGACTTTTACTGCCCATCAACGGCGACCTGGCCCCATTCACCTTATTTCCAGCAGTTATCCTTCTTTCAATATCTTTTTCATACTTTCTATCTCGTGTGAACATGCTTCCAAGATATACAAATTCATTCACTTGCTCTAGAATTTGCCCATTTACCGATATAGCACACTCGGTCACTTGTTCATCTCTTTCGAATACCAGAACCTTAGTCTTGCTAGCGTTTAGGCGCAGCCCCTTCTTTTCACATTCTTCTTTCATTATGGTAACTAGTGACTGCAGTTCGCCCTCTGATGACGCCAGTAAAACCGCGTCATCGGCGTATATAAGGCAGTTGACCACTAAGTTTCCCATTTTCACTCCACATCCGTTCCTTCTTAGTGCTCTCAGATAGTTATCTAGATATATAATTAACAGCCAGGCAGACATGATACACCCTTGTTTGACCCCCGACTTCACATCAAACCAGGGTGACATCTCACCGTTAACCCTAACGCACGCCTCGCTATCACTATAGAGTGATTTCACGGCATGCAGTAGGGAACAGCTCACTCCATATCCAGGTAAAACGTCCCAGAGTTCCTTTCGTACGACTCTATCAAATGCCTTCTCTAAGTCGACAAAAGCGCAGAAAACCTTTCGGTTAATATCCAAAAACTTTTCCGCGATTCCGCGAAGCGAGAAGGTTTGATCCATACATCCTCTTCCTCGTCTAAATCCACCTTGGGATTCCCAGAGAAACCTTTCGGATCGCTCTTGCATTCTTATCGTCAGGATCTTCGTGTACACTTTACTAGCTAAGCTGACCAAGCTAATGGCTCTGTAGTTTGAGTAGTCCAATCATGATCCCTTTCCTTTATAGAAAGGCACGATGACTGCTCGCCTCCAGTCGTCCGGAACATCACCCTTTTCCCAGCAAAGATTGCATAGCAAGTAGATGACGTCCCAGATCGCTGGTTCACCGTACTTGAACATAATCGTAATCCCATCTATTCCCGCAGCTTTTCCACATTTCAGACTTCTTAACGCGCTTACAATCTCTCCCATACTTATTATATCCGCTATAGGATCCTCGACAGATTCTGTTGGAGGCAGCTCTATGAGTAGATCAGCGGCATCATCATCATACATATCTTTGTAGAATTCACTCCATCGCCTGAGGACGTCTGTTTTGTCAGTCAGTATGTCATTGTCCTTCGAAATAATCACATTCATCCTACTACTAGCTGTAACACAATTTCTGAACTTCTTAACTTCCCTCCAAAAAAGTTTTGCATTGTCCTTGAAATTATGTGACAGTTTTTCGTCTACAGTCATTTGGAACCTCTCACGCTTCTGAACTATTATCTCTTGCGTACGATTTTTTTGCAGGCGATATTTTTCTTTCATCTATTCTTTCATACTTTCACCTGAGCTGGACATAGCTAAAATGTCTTGCCTTGGATCCTTCTTCTTTTTAACTTCTGCTTTCACTTCATCATCCCACCAACTATTGCCATTTTTGGTTGTCCGCCCTTTCGAAATGCCACAAACCTCTTTTGCGGCGCATAATATGCTGGACTTAAGGAACTGCCAGCAAACATCGACACATTCAAACACATCTTTCGGTGGACAGGCTAGCTGTTCAGATACCTTTTCTTGATATCTGTCTCTAATAGCCGCATCTTGAAGCCTTCAGGTTTTGATGCGGTCTGCGACTGCAGAACAGGGACCCCCAGCGCTCTCATTCTCAAAAGGTTCTATTTATAAATAGCAGTAGGCATAGAGAGTAGAGCGTCATTCTATAAAACAGGCCTATGATAGACAGACTTCAAACCTCCTTTCGTTTTATCAACATTCATCAGTCGCTTCATACATGGTCGCTGGTTTTAAATACTCTCGACCTTTTCATCCTTTTGATCTAGGTGGTTGGTAAACGGTTAAAGTAACGCAGCAATCATTAATAGTTCCTCTTAAAGAGTTTAAAAAACCTTTTAAGGTTAACTCGTTATAATCTTTTTAAAGGTAGTAATATTATTTATAAAATGCATTATTTGCGAAGGTGTTCCTATATACATTAACCCTTATTATTCTTATCGAAATAAATAGGATCAACGTATTGAACAAGGTGCTCTTACATCATGTGATTTTAATTAGTATATTAGGAAATAAAACTGTATAAAAAATCTGCAGTATTATCGAGATTCGCGCGTGCTTGTTTACTACGCGTGGCGAGCGGTCATGGGGAGGGAGAATCTTCCAATGAAATCAAATTTTACGCAGGTCTAACCGCGGGGCACTGTTAGTTAATAATTACGTGAGTAGGCTTCACAGTAAATAATTACAATAATAGGATTTTGGTCGAGTCAGATGTAGAATAATGGGGAGGGCAAAAAATAAATGTCACACTTAAAATAGAGCAGACTGATGACAAGGCTTAATGAAACATTGGACGATCGAGCAAAATAGTTTACCATTCATGATGAAGGACTGTGGTTCTTTGTGCTAGAGAGTGGAATCACAAATAAACTTTTCTACGTAAAAGGAGAATTCTTTATTTTTTGTGTGTCATTTTCATTAGAGTGACACTCTTTAAATAACGTTATTTTAATTCAAGTAATGTAATTGTTAATAATACACCTACAAAGTTTTATACATATTCAAAGCTTGAAATGATATTTTGTATGGTATGCAAGGTCTATACTTTCCCATCAATTATTTTAGCTAATGGGAGTAGTCGTCCTAAAAGTATCGTAACTAGAGAGAAAATAAGTTATATTTTATCAGATCTATTGTTTTCTCCGCAGTTCCAAAACCAAATTAAGATCAATTGATTAGCTTAGTGATATGAGTAAGAAAAAACTGACGTGTTTACATTATGTGCCTTAATATTATGTACTTCAACAAAAACTAGTGAACCTGTACCTACAATTTTACTTATAGTAAGTACAGTTCCGCTTGATTTTTTATGTGACTGTGAGGAAACTATCACCAAAATCTTACAGAAATACAGTAAATAAAACGTTTTTTTTTAATAACATGAACTTGTACCTTGTTCCTCCCTTGTGCGATATAAAATCAAAAAAAATTTATATTCAAACATAAATTAACTAAAGCAATCAGTCACACCACAAGCTTTACGCTGTTGTAAAACATTGGGAGGAAGCCTTGTACCTGGAGAAAACCTTGGAAAGTTTGTTTAGTTGTGCGTGAGTAACGGCGAGGCACCCGCAATCTGTCGCTTTGACACCAAAAAAATTATCTCCGGCGAAAAATGGGTTTATGTATACCTTTGGGGACCCTTGTAAAAATAAGAACTTACAAACAGTAAATAAGCCCAGCCACTTATAATATTAGTGTAGGTATAAAAGATGTAAAAAGTAATCACTATCATTCAAAATTCTCAGCATTGTATGCTTACTCATCGATCGCTACTCAAACTGATTTGACCATTCAGATACGGCGTGAACACGAATCGTCGTAATTGTAGTGTTTATTCTTTGGCGATGGATGCCTTGTATTTGCATCGTGGCCCGCGATAGGGACCGGCCGGTGGCCGATACCATCTTTCAGTGGGGCGTATTAATGTCAGGCCTTCAATAGGGGAATCGATACCGGCTATGAATATTTGATCACTTTTTGTCCTGCCTATACCCAACCGCATCCACCCGTCGTATCGGCTAATTGATATAGTTTTGTTTATCAAGCGATCACCTGAAATTATTGTACTTTTAATATAGGTGTCGTGACGTTCCATATTTATGTTATGGTGTGTTTACCTACATTGTATCAAGTGCAGTTGTTCAATCTAAATTCAGTTATATTAATGACACAATGTCGTTTTCCTGGATATGCACTCTACGTGTGATTTTCTTGGTGTTCAACAAAGTCTAATATCCAAGCCAGCCGGGTTTAGATTTTAGTAACATTAATGCTGGGCAGTCGATTCTATATAATCAGATCCTAATCACTACAATCGATAAAACTTTATGTAAATTTCGATAATTGAATAAGAACGATAAGCAAAAGAGGTATATAAGTCTAGAGAGTACTGGCTCTGTACTCACTCTACCTACCCAGTGAGGGACTCGGTGTGATGATATGTATGTATGAATGAGTTATACTATAACATCAGAAATAAAAATAATTTGGCTTAACAACGTACGTGTCACGCTTTCAATTTAAATATGACAAGGGTTTTTAGGAATATTTTTTAAAATTAAACACATTTTCAGTGTTCTCAAACAAAGAGTTTCGCGTCGTTTACGCACGCAGTAGTAAATTACGCAACAATTCGAATGGAAAATGAAATGCCTGCTTCCGTACCATTAAGCAATTTGAATTTAACACTCGTGCCTTCATTTTCCTATTACCGCAGAAAATGCGTTATTTGCTCACACACCCCTCGAGCTTCAAGTAACTACTTGATGAAAACGTATAAATGTAGGAAGTATTTTTTTTCTAGAGCTGCGATCGTTGATAAACATAAATTACATGTGGTATTTAAGATTATTTAACAAATGCTTGAGATGTTATATACAGATAGCTTCAACTCAAAGGTTTAATATAATATAGGTATGTATATTCTTTCACGCACATCTCTCTATATCCCACGAGGTGTGGCACTCCGGGGAAGGGTGGCACGGGTGGATATATTACGGTGCCAACGCGACTCATATGGTCATTGATTTTCTTAAATATATGCAGGTTACCTCTCAATGTTTTCTATCACCATAAAGCTCGCGATGCAATATATAAGTAGTAATTACTATTATATACATACATACATACATATCATCACGCCAAGTCCCTAACGGGGTAGGCAGAGAGTATAGAGCGCCAGCTCTCTCTAGACTTACATACCTCTTTCGCTTCGTCCACATTCATCAGTCTCTTCATACATGCTCGTCGGTTTCGAGTACTCTTAACGTTCCCGTCCTTCAGAGTCCGATTATATAAGTTATATATATTATATATATATATATATATATATATATATATATATATATATATATTATATATATTACTATTATATAAGTCCAGAGAAAACTCTTTGGTACAGTCGGAACCAAATCAACCGGAGTCCTACTTGCAATATAAAATTATCTGTATAAACTTTTTCTTGTTTCCATTTACAATATGTTATAATAATTTTCAGAGAGGTTGGGTTGGAAGTTTCCCGTATAATTTCATATTCGCAACGACACCTTCCCTAATCCAGAGCCGCATCGCGAGTGGGACCGCATCCGCAACCCGCAACTCATTTTACCTTAAGTATATTTATTCAATTACGAATAATATTTCTGTCCCTTTGCGATTATTGAAACGGACGTGAAAGAAATGCCTAAAGGACATCAATTATTAGGGAAGCCAATTTATTTATTTATATATATATATATAGTTTGGCAGAATCTAGCTTTGTCGTATCTGCAGGTATCGGGCAAGACAATATTGTACCGTGACATCAATTAGAATATTGTTTGATAGAATTCAATTTCATGAAAATTTAAAGTACATTTCCTATCGTTAAATACACAAACAAGAAACATCTAAGAAGAACGAAGTAATCGAAGTGTAATAAATCAACACAGCACAAGTTAAATACGCGTGTAGCTGAGCTGCCGGTGGATGGCGAGCCAATCCGCCGCGTTTATGGGAACTTCTTTGGGGAAATGAAGAAAAAATCGGAAGAGGAGTCAAAGACATAATGTGCGAAATCGTTGCCGCTCGAACACGTTTTGTGCAGACGTAATATTTTTGCTCTCAGATTTTTATTTTCTTCGTAAAATTGTGAGAGTGCTCAAGTTAAATTTACTTACGTTTTCCGTATCATTAACACATGTATTTTGCTTGAATGATTTTGCTTACGTGAAACTTATTGTTTCAATACATTTCATCATAAAGTACAGTGTCTTTACAACCAAATGCTCATAAAACACGATACCAATTTGCTTGAACAACGAAACTACCCGTTCGTTTGAAGCACGAGTGCAGTTTTAGTAAGCAGCGGCGATAAAATGCCGTCTATGGGGAAGTATTTATTGAACCAGACTAGAGTCTAGCAGGATTAGTATTCTACGCTCCGACCAAAAGGGGTGGCAAGATCAAGTTGCGTTTTTTAATCAAACACATCGCTATCCGTCAATGGGACGCGCCACTGACTAAAACAAAGCGATAAATTAAGGCAGGAAACGGGAGGCGAACGTTCGCCGCTCGTATTGAAAGATTTACTTCCTCTGTTTAATTGCAATAACGGCTAGGCACGTTGGTATCGTATTTTTCTTTTTACACTCCGCCTCTTATTGCCTTCGGGCCGTTAAATAAATTTATGACGCCCGACAAAGTTCAGCCCACCTCGCCAACCTCTACGGGCTGAAATTAGGTGGGAATGTGAACAGAAATAAAAAGCTGGTCTCAGGTGTGTAGTTCGCCGGTGCACGGCTAGTGGGATTAGCTCTTGACTCGCGGTTAAATGGCTCGACCGCTCATAAAAGTTTCTTAACACACATAGTTTTGGCTACCTTCCTGTTGACTAAAATTTTCCTCTTTAAAAACTTTCCGGCGGCCACTACAGTAATACCTCGCTTTAAGCGACCCCGTTATGCGCGGTTTCATTATAACGCGAATGAATTTCTAAATTTATTCAGGTTTGGACATATTGCAGAGTATTTTACTAATATTATAAATGTGAATGTTTGTAAGTTTGGATGTTTGCGGTTCTTTCACTACAAAACGACTGAACCGATTTGGCTGGAAGTTGAAATCGTGATGACTTATACCTAGGAATAGGAAATAGGCAACTGTTTTTTTTTATCTCGAAAATTCAGTTCTAATATTATAAAGTATGATGCTCTTTCACGGCATAGCGGTTTGTATAAAATTTTTACTATGTTTAACCAAAAACCTCGATATACGCGAATTTCTGTTAACGCGATTTTTTCCGGAACATATCCCTCGCGTAAAGCGGTGTATTACTATAGTTTTGTTTTGCATTACGTGTGTCTATCTGCTATGAGATTTTTTATTGCGCGCGCAAAGCCGAACACAAAACCTATGCCCTCTGCAGACATATTCCTGTGCATATATTTTTATATATGCATTAATATTTTTATATATGTGCATATATTTTTATTATACTCCGTCTAGAAATAAAATTTCAATTATTTTCCTTTGGTTCAATAAACAAAAGTTAAATTTGGAAACTCACATTAGCGCCCGGCTCCTTTAAAACCTTGGATGTAATCTGAAACAAGAAACAAACACGCCTAAATAACAATAAAATTGTAATAAAAACTTTGAACACGCAACCGAAATTGTGGGAAATTGACCAAATTATTATTTACGGTTCGAAATTAAAACGAGGCATTATAGAAGATTACTTCCCCTCTTTAGAACAACTCGCATTGTATCGCCAAGTACGTGACTAATATATTGTCTTTACAAACGTGTAATTATTTATTTATGGTTTACAAAACACATCCCATTCGCTGGAGTTACTTTGAAGTTTACAATTTCTAAAAGATCCCTCTGCGACGTACCAGAACATATCATACATAGTATGAATAAATGTATGTATATCTGTTTCTTTTTGCCTAAGACATATTTTAAGTGCCAACTTGACGGACAGCGAGTCCATCAACGTTTCTCATGCACGGCTAATCATATTACTTTAACTACTTTTCAGACGTATGTAAGTCACACGATATTTTCCTTCACCGTAAAACTTGTGGTGTGATAATAATAATATTATTATTATTTGTGGTGTGATAATAATAATAATATTATTATTATTATTATCACACCACAAGTTTTACGGTGAAGGAAAATATCGTGTGACTTACATACGTCTGAAAAGTAGTTAAAGTAATATGGTGGTGTGATAAAATAAAATAATATAATTCAAATCAAAAGTGATTGTTAGCCGTGGTGGCCGAGTGGTTCGAGCAGTTGCCTGCGACGCAAAGGTCGCAAGTTCGAATCCCGACTGTACCAATAAGTTTTTCTAATGCCCTTCATGAAGCTTAGGATCGCAGCAAATGGAGGGATATCGTACGGGAGAAACTGATGCATCGGGGGAGTCACGACCCTCAGTAATGAGGAAAACGACGCGAGGAGGGAGGGAGGGATATATTATCCGCTACCCATCATGAGTTACACGATCAATAGTTCCAGATCCGCAATTCCAGAATGTTTTATTATTAACAGAAATATTGCAGAGCTAAAGACAGAATATTATTTAAAAAGACAATAATGACTTTAATTTTCGATATTTTAATACAAGTTGTGTGGAGATACAATTTCTATATTCATCTATGTAGTGGGTTGAATGTGGCCACATCAAAAGGTATCTAGAGTAATGCTTTACCCTTAGTACACATGTTTGGTTTGCGGTCACAGTGAAGCATTGGGTTCTGTTATGTTTCCAACCCATTCCATTCAACTTTTGATGTAGCATTAAAATAAAACCCTGTTTATTCTAGAAGTTAATACATTTAATTGTACGTTCCAAAACAAATTATGTTGAATGAGCCCACAACAGCATAGCTTGTACTATAGGAACTAGAAAACGATGCACATATTATAAATAAATAACAACTGCGGGGTGTTAATCCTGAAGAAGGTTAATTCAATGTAGTAGGTTGTTCATTGATTGAGGATTGTAGGATAATTCCCTTGCCTTGTGGGAAGGCGTGAGGATATACATGAGGAAAATAGGTGTTTGAGTACTCTTCCTACCTCTTCGAGGACCCTTGTGGGAAGGTGTGAGGATATACATGAGGAAAATAGGTGTTTGGGTACTCTTCCTACCCCTTCGCGGACCCTTGTGGGAAGGTGTGAGGATATACATGAGGAAAATAGGTGTTTCGGTACTCTTCCCACCCCTTCGCGGACCCTTGTGGGAAGGTGTGAGGATATACATATTTTTTAATTCGTTGTAAAATTTTATTATTTTATATAAGATGGAGGCTTTGGGGTAAAGTAAGGAATGTTTAAGCGTAACATATGTATGTAATGTATTGCCTCTCGCACTCTTTAATCGCCCCAGTAATAACAGTGTGCTGGTCAGTTCATGCGTAAGGAAGTATACGAGTCAACGTTACATAAAATGTGGTCTCCCCATCTGTCTCTCTTGCCAGTGGAAAGATATATTTTTTTATATACAACAAGATTGGCAAACAAGCATATGGCCCATCTGATGGAAAACGGTTACCGTAGCCTATTTACGCTCACGATACCGAAGTATCACTTGCGCGTTGCCACTCTGTGTTCGAAGAGTTATAGTGTGTTGACAGCATAATAGGTTAAATCCCTCTGCTTCCAACACAATGTAACAATCCTCCCCCCTTCCCAAGGAGCGCATTACTGGAAACCTTATACACCGCGTAAGAACACAACACAAAAAATGGTGTTATTTGGCTACGGACTTCTATAAGGTTGAGGTCCTACTTCTTTGGGTCGTGTGTCCGAAGGCGTAAGGATATATATTTTTGTTATTTCATTTATTTGAAGCTAGGTAGATATTCTGTGGACCAATATACCTAACTTTGTGTCAAATGAATTACATAACAGAATTACAACATACGTCGTTAGGAGAAGGGTTAAAATTAAAATTATATACATTTTGTTGTGGTATTTTATTCCCGTGCAACCTCACGTTGTAGCAAAGTTAGGGAGCGCGGATGTCCGTAACTTCGGTAATGTTGGAATAATGTAGGCGTACGGAATCCCTTGCATCCCCATACCTACATTACCTACTAATGGACAGACAAACTTTATATTTCTTGCTCTTTTTATTGTGCCTATTTCACTGGACTGTAACGAGCTTTGCTAACAATAATAAAGAAACTTTATAATTATCAAGCCTTTGTGTTGAGACTTTTGTGGTCTATAAAGGTATCAAAATGGCCAGCTTAATGGTAGTAATGGTGGTGACACTAGCCTATATGAGCTTGACGGCCTTGTATGAGAGAGACCTGTTTTACGACACGACCAGCCTCCATCTCGTGTGGTATTCATATCTACAGCTTATTGACGGTCCAACCCCATAAAAAAGCATTGTATATATATATATCCTCACGCCTTCCCACAAGGGTCCCTAAAGGGGTAGGCAGAGGTGTATAGGTAATACCCACACAACCACTTTCCGCCAGAGGAATATTAGGTGCCAACGTGACAGATGGCGAGTCCATCGCCGTTACTCAAGCACGACTATACATACGCCTTTGAATTTTTTCTAAGACGTATGCAGGTTTCCTCTCGTTGTTTTCCTTCACCGTAAAGCTCATGGTATGACTAATCACTGTTCAGAAAAACTCATTGGTAAAGGCGGGATTCGAACTTACGGTCTTTGTGTCGCCGGCAACTTTTCGAACCACTCGGCCACCACGGCGCTTTTGCATGGAACGCATTGTATGGTCTAGAAATTGGTAAGAAATAAAAACTCGAGGCTACTTACTCAATAGGTTTTATTAGAGATTGACTCAAGTTGTGATCGCGTTATGATATGAAAGTGTCTCTGAAATTCTGTACATTTGTAGGGTTATCGTATATACACAATTACGAGTTGCTCACGGGGTAGGCAGGGAAAGTGGAGCGCCAGTTCTCAAGGAGGATCAAGGATCAATCAAGCCCCCTACAAACGGGAACAACATCAATCACTCTTTACTTCACACTCTTAAAAATGAATGAAGGCTAAATACCCTAAGAGCTAAGAAAAAACTTGTAGCAACAAAAGCAAAAGATCTATTAGAGATTGAACTAACTCATATCTGTAAAGATCACATCGTGATATGAAAGTGTAGCAGGAATCCTGTACACTCGTTAACCGAGTTGTCCCATGTCGCTGTCGTGGACGTCGCTAAACAAAATGTAATTTTCCCCCGAAGCGGCTCTTACGTGACCCGGGCAAGATATAACGTTTTTGTTAAATTATTTTAGCTTTTACAAGTACAGCTACTTTTCGGGATATTTTGTATAAAAATATAACCTTCAGATATGAAGAAACTGATTAATGTAAAGAATGCAAAAGAGGTTTGTTACAGTAAGTCTAGATAGAACTAGCGCTCTTTTCTCCCTGCCAACCCCTAGAGGATCTCGGCGTAATATCCTCTCGCCTTCCCCCAAGGGTTCCCGAAGGAGTAGGCAGAGGTGTATAGGTAATACCCACACACCCACTTTCCGCCAGTGGTATATTAGTATAGTATAGACATGTAACGATATGTGTATCTATCGTCACCTACTACTACTATCGGTAATCGATGGGGTAGGCAGAGGTGTAACTACCACACTATTCACTAGAGATATGTCTAGGTGCCAATATGATAGATGTTGAGTTAGTTGCTGTATATCAAGAATGTACATTTTTTTTCTCAAACGTATGTAGGTGTCCCCTTGATATACCCCTCGTTATCCCCCCTTTCTTCATCGCTCGTGGTATGATCAATCACTTTACTCAGTGCAAAAGAAACTGATTGTTACGTCGAGGTTCAAACTTGCAATCTTTGCATTCCAGTCGACTATATAAAGCATTTGGCCACCACGTTCTTATAAATAATATGTCTCCCAAGATTAGAGATTATTTACGCAACAATTTACGCTACGGTTGGACGCATCATATGTATGAGCACTGAGATACTAAAAGCACATTTACCTTGAGCTCCCTGAATACATTAATCTGTTTAAGGGTGAAATTTAGCTTCTAATAAAAAACATTTTGTGCCACGGAGTTAATTTAATTCCCCTTAAATCTTACAAACATGTACATTTTGATAATATATTGTTGGAAAATTTAATCGTGTTATATTATACCTTTAGCAAAATATTATTATCGTTAGGGATTTTTAGCTTAAATTTGATTACTTTCAGCGGACGTTAATATATGTACACCCTATGTTTATAACCATAATAGCTCTACTTTTGAAAATTATTTGAATATAACAATGTTTTTGTATTTAGCTTTGATAAATTACATCTAACAACTTATGAAATCAAATTCTTATCGAATTTCCGTAGTTATGATATAAATGTCCCTCCGTTTTATTTATGCCCGGAAAAGGGCGAATCGCGAGATTGCGCATCCGATTGTGACTCCCCAATGAAACAGATATTTCACACGAAACTCGCAAAATTATCATTTAGCGATGATTTGTTTCACTCACGCCCTATTGCCTGCCCCCGTCGCGTCGCTTGCTTCGTTCAATTAAAGTCGTTTATTTACAAGACAAAGAACAAAATACAAACTAAATCAATTATTCTCGACTCATTACGCATAATTGGGCAATTCATGTACTGCCTCTTGTAAATCTGAGAAACAATCAAATATATTAACTATTTACTTATTGTGGCCAAATAAACTTATAGTCCAGTGCCCTAAGCCTAGGACTGCTAACAAGAAAACGATAGGAAAAGCCAAAAATCGGGTCGAACTCACTGTGTCACGTTGACACCTAAATACATCTCTGGGACAAAGTGGGTGCTATTCATAGCTGCGGTAAAGCGTGAAGATATTAAATAAATACACTTTTGGACAATACATTCGATGAATTTAATATATTTCCACCTAAACATTTCAAAAATCTTTCAGCAATTATAAAAAGGCAAAGTTTATCACTTTGCCTTTTCACTACATTTATTAGTTTACTAGCTATGCCCCGGGGTTTCCCTCACGGAAAATTATTTGTATTGATATTATAATTGTAAGGTCGGGGACCTTACCCATAATGGTATCATTTCTCAAATATAATTTTTAGATTGGATTCAGACTACAATATCTGTGCCAAATTCACCTAAATCCGATCAGCTATCCTGATTTAAATGTGCAGCAACATCCTATAATCCATCTTAACTTTCACATTTATTATATTCGCAAACATATTCATACTATGCTAGTTAATTTTAATCATAAACCAACTTCAATATTTAATAAAATCAGCCATTTTAATTCTGCAAAAACTAAGAGAACACTTACACTTTAATTATCATAATGAGAGAGAGCGCTTTGAAAAATACCCAGCACTATTATCTCCTCTTACGTCTTGTTAATTTTCCCAAGACCGTAAACTTCTTTCAAGGCTCTTCTAGACTAAAGAGAAATAGATAGAACTTTGAGTACTACAAGTTTTAAGTCGCTTTGTAAGCTTCTTCAACTTTTGTCATTTTAATATAAAATGTACGTAATTATGTCATAAGCATAATAACTTAATTATGATAAAATATCGTATCTTCACCGGCGCGTCACTACCTTTGTTAAGCAACATGTTTTTGTATTACGATATTCTATTCAATTGATTTCGTTAACATTTTCGTTAAGCATTGCATACCTCACAATGTAAAACGATATACATACATACCTATTATATCCTCTCGCTTTTCCACAAGGGTCCCGGAAGGGGTAGGCAGTGGTATATAGGTAGTACTCACCCACTTTTAAGAGCTAACGTGAAAGATTGGTACAGTCGGGATTCGAATTTGCAATCTTTGTGTTACAGGCAATCCTAGGCTTCGAAGGCACCTTCTGCGGCATACGGCTTTGAGGGATATTTTTTTATGTTACATATAAATATTGTTATATCTTCACGCTGAGAGATAAAAATGGGCCCCGAGGGGATGGCAGAGGTGTGAATGCATGTACCCACTTTTTCCCGCAGATTATTTTAGGTGCTAACGTAACAAATGGCGCGACCATTACGGTTTTTGAAGCACGGCAATACATAAGTCTGAATTTCTTTCAAAACGGTAACCTATAATAGGTATCGGTAATCGCTTAATATCAGTCAAGCCGCATGCTTAGATTATATAGATTTAATGAATAAATCTATATGGAAAATAAGGTATATTTTTTTCTAAAATATGTTAATCTCAGTGATGAAATGAAATGTTCGCGTTCTATTACCTAATAAAGCATTTTTTAATTACGTAATGAGATTTGATTTTCAAATCAATATTAAGCTATTAAAGAGAACGGTAATTATGGGACACAAATGTGTCGGACATGATAATTAAGTCTGTGAATATTATTTTCCCACAAGATAATAAAGTTATAAGGCATAATTACCAACCCAGTAATTTTTACAGCAAAGCAGTTATTATACACCGTCTGCTTTCTAATCTAGGTCTACTACTAAAGCTGCCATTATAGACTCCTTTATAATAATTAAATGATTATAGCAACCCTTTTATTCACTTTCAAAAGAAAAGAAACAAGAATTAAATGCGTATTTCTTCATTTTTCGTTACATGTTTATAACAAAATAATACATTGGTAGGAAGATGTTACATTTATTAATTTATTGCAGAAAGATTTACAGATTTTAATGTAACCAAATGCTAATAATAAATATTCACCTATAATTGTTAAGCAAGATAACCTTAGTTGCATGCATTAAATAAGTTATTTTGAAGATGGATTGCTTATACCTATAGATAATAGCTTAAAAAATAATGTTGGATAACAACAAAAAAGAAAACATCGAGAGGAAACCTGCATACGCCTAAGAAGAAATTCAAAGGCGTATGTATAATATTGCTTGAGTAACGGCGATGGACTCGCCATCTGTCACGTTGGTACTGGCGGAAAGTGGGTGTGTGGGTATTTCATATACACCTAGGCCTACCCCTTCGGGGACCCTTGTGTGAAGGCGTGAGGATATGAGATAAAACAAAGAGGAAAGAAAAATAAACAGTAATTATAAGTAAAAAGCTATAACAACTCACTTAAAGTATTTTTCACTTAGTGCTCTTTTGACGTATAAATGCTACTTCTTCATAATAACAATTCGAAAATCATTCAATATTTATATTATGCATATCTATTTCATTCATCAGAAAAGTGGTTATATTAATAATACCTAGTATATCACTCGAGCGTTGATGACCTTATGTCAGATGGGGTAGCTGTGCTAGTAGCATAACAGACTAACCGATCCCGTTTTTGCCAACACAGCGATTCCTTATCGGGTTCTAATACCTCGTTCGCCGCAGGAAAACAACAGAACTCTACACAGAAGAAATTAATTTTGGCTGCAATATTCAGTATTGTGGAGATACCTAATACCCCAGTAGAGAAACTTCAATTATGACTGAAAGTATTTCCTGGCTCTGGATGCAACACCTACTTTAGTATGTAACAATAATAACAACAAAATATACCTCTGGCGGAAAGTGGGTGTGTGGGTATTACCTATACACCTCTGCCTACCCCTTCGGGGACCCTTGTGGGAAGGCGTGAGGATATATATATAACAAAAATACAATTATTGTTATAGCCCCACCTACTCATTAACTTAATAACGTTATCACAGACGTAATTATCAAAACTCTCAGCTCCAAAACAATGTCATCCGTATAGATTAAATGGGAATTAATTAAACTCGTCCATTTTAATCTGTAGCGTAATTTTCATCAACGCAATTTGCCAAAGATCCCACTGCAAAAGGCTTGAATCCCTTAAATAGTCCTGTCGTACTCTGTGCTTTTTCCTCTGGGCCTCGCTCCCACAATCAGAGCTTATGCATAAATTTGAATTTTCAATTAAGGATACTTTGAAGAAAATTTTATTAGACATAAAGTGAAACCTTTGGTCTCTTAAGACGAAATACGTATTAAGAACAAGAAATGCTTGGAATCGAATTATTATTGTTTCCGTTGAAGAAATAAACTATTTTTGCTATAATTCTCAGTCTTAGGTTCCAAATTGTATGTTTGTAATATTTCGAGATAATAATTTGCGTTTTAGTTGTTGAATCAAGCTTGTCGTCTGAAACCAAAACTGACATTGTCAGTTGACATATGTCATTTTGACATATTTAACAATTGCTCTCTTTTTTCCAATGAATTATAACTATAGTCACGGTAGTTTTTTATAACATTAACAACAATTGGAGGAATGACGTGATATACAGCCGGCACAGCTGATGCAGGATAGACCATGGTGTCTGGAGCCAGTGACAATACACTTTGCGCCTAAACGTAGGCTCGCACACAATCTGAATGTTGCATCATCCAAAAATCTAATTAATATTGGTCGAAACTGCAATGACGCGATTCGAAAAGTATAATAAGTTAGTACATATATCAAAAGATTCAAGTTGCGTAAACGAGGGCACGATTATAAAGTTGAAGAAAGGTGCGTTACGTTCGTTCGGAAATTAAAAAGGATGATTCAAGAAAGATTGACGAAACACATATACGTATACACACAAGCGAAAGTGTTTTTTCACACACTTTCGGATTGTATAAAATCGAGACGGCAAAAGCCAACGTTTCAACTACCAAGGTAACAAATCGATCGGGCACTCAAGGATGGGAACGTCAAAAGTACTCTAAAGCGGCGGGTATGTACGAAGAAACTGATGAATGCGGATAACATGTCTGTTAGTGGTATATAGTTAAATTAAATATTAATATGAAACTAGATTTGTCCATTCTACATCTCTCTTTGTGCCTTCCTATGGCTGCACCCCAAACGTCTGAAAGGCGTTTGCGAGATATCTTAAATGAGTTTCGTTATCTGCTACAAAAGAATAGGGGATTAGTAGTTAAGAGAGTTCGCTGCAGGCGCTAAACATCCTCTTCAAATAGTAAGCACTTGTTGCTCTTAGTTTTTTTTAATTAATTGCTTCTGATACTCCTTTGTTGCTAGGATTGAAAAGCCTTAATTGGTTAGACGTCTAGAGAAATAAAGAAAATATATTCTCGTAGCAAAAAGAGCGTAGCTTTCAGGTAAATTAAAGTAAACCTGAATAGTAGGTGTTCTATTCTATTCATCTAAGTATAGTAAATGAAATAGTAATATTTAAATTATTTAAAGCATATTTCTGTATTAAAAATTTAATTATGATTATATTATCAATTAACTATTTAAATCGGTTGAGTACTTCAAGGATGGGACCTCTAAAGTACAATCCCGTCAAGCATGTTCGAAGTGACTGATGAATTTGAATGAAACAAAATAAAGTCTAGAGATACTGGCGCTCTAATCTGATTTATATGTATGTATTTATAAAAATTCATAGACAATGTTATTGAATTGAAAAAAAGGCTCTATTGTTCGTTATTTACAAAAAATCATGGCTTTCTGTTAATAATTTTAGTTTGTAGATAAAGTCACCAGTAACTTAATATTGCCAACAAAATATGCCTTGGTCGGTGAACTTAGCCGGATGCGGGATATATTAGATTATCTCTCGAGACTGCACGATAATGTACGTACATACTTCAGACACCGTCTACGGGGAATCAATAATCCCATAACACAGCATCCTTTTAAATCCATTTATGAGATATCCCATAAACCAGTCCGCAGGCCATTTTATTTATCTTTACTCGATCTGAGACAGGAGATCAAATAGCCTTTGTCCTTCCCGTCTTTACTTATTCAAACAAAATTACGTATGCCTGCTTCTGGATCGCCATTGCCAGAAATTTTACGCGTCGGAGATAGTGTCATGAATATAAATCTATCGTAAAGGACACTACGGGGAGGTTAGCTGAGTTTACGGCGCAGCTCACTTTGCATTCTTTGTACGGAGACCCTTTATGGCCGGTTTATAGACTCAGGTCCTTTTGCATAAAACCTCAATACGAGCTCTGAGCTGACCGTGTGTCGTGGCCGCTGAATTTTGCATGGCCGACGTTCCCAGGTTACCGGGCATTCTTTATTATGCAAACACATTCAATATCTATCAACCATCACCGAGCTTCGTATTACGTTCAATGAAATATATTTTTGGGATGGGTAAGTTAAAAGAAATGTGTCTCTACTTACCTGATTGTGGTTGAAACAAAAATGAATCTTGCGAGAGCAGGCATCTTTTCTACTCCGTGAAGGATTCGGCGTGATGTTTGAATCTTGAGGATGTATTTTTTATTATTTTACGCACGGGAGCTCCATATGCAGAAATATTTTTTTGCATATATATTTTTATGCGAAATATGTAAGTTCAAAAATATGTCAATCAAGAGTGTGAATTTTTATTTGCGAATGTATTTTGTTATAATTTTTACTTCAAATTATCAAAATTGCGAGCATATTCATTAATTTTAGTTATGTCTGAATATTTTAAATGTTTCATGGTTCATTCTAATTAAATTTTGGTAAGCTGTCTTAACTAAAATAACGCAATGTTAGTGAAAAATTTTGCATTGTAATAACACTTGAAATGCTATTTCAACAGCTGACGAGTAAAGAAAATAAATACAAGCAAGCGGCACTTAAAATAAAACCTTATGTTAACAACTGTAAGCCACACTTTATCTTTGTTGTGACACTATTCATTCGCACCGTTTGGAAAAGCTTACTTGCGTACATTTACGCTAAAAGGAAATTTTAGGTTTGAGTGAAATAATAAATGTTTGCTCTCTAAGATTGGAATAAGATATTCCAGTAGCATTTGTGTTTTGATTGGCAAACTGTCTGATTATAATATTTGTCAATCATCATTTTATTTCAAAATAACCTAATAAGAAATATTATATCTGTTAAGTGATGTGAAGTTGAAAGTTTCAAAATACTGAATACGTAAATATAAAAATAATATATAAGAATTCCAAAACCAAAAGAAGTCGTTTTTTACATACCACTAGTTTGGACTCGTCTAAAGGTAAGTTGACCGACCGCAAAAGCGTTGCTTACACAAATTTGGAACATTCCTAGCAACATTGCCACGATGGATAGCAATGCTGGTTCTCTCCTATCATATTAGTACATTAATACCAAAATCTAAACATTGGATGATAATTGGTCATAATATATGTATACATATATATTTATATGCATATAGTGCAAGAAGTGCAAGAAGAGGCAGAGGAAGGCCACGTTCCAACTACCTGGATCAAATAGATCGGACTCTGAAGGACGGGAACGTTACGAGTACTCGAAACCGACGAGCATGTATGAAGAGACTGATGAATGTGGACGAAGCGAAAGAGGTATGTAAGTTTAGAGAGAACTGGCGCTCTATACTCTCTGCCTACCCCGTTAGGGACTTGGCGTGATGATATGATGATGATGATGATATATATTTATAAAAAAAATAGGGGATAGGCATCTAGAGGTATTCCGTGATTATTTATACGAGGGTTATGAAGGGTGGTGGCCGCGCGGTTCTAGTAGTTGCCTGCAACACAAAGATTCGAATCCAAACTGTCCCATTTTTTTATCGTATGTTCAGTGATCTGTCACGAGTTTTAAGGTGTAGGAAAACAACGAGAGGAAACTAGCATAGCCCTTCGAGGACTCTTGTGAGAATGAGTGAATACATAAAAAAGTATATAGTATATACTATTATTATAGTTTTTTGGACTATAGTTACTATAGTAGTAACTATAGTCCAAAAAAGAGGATGAAAATTTGGAAATGTTAAAAAAATATAAGCATCAAATAAAAAATATTTCAGAAGCCTTTTCAGGAGATTAAGTATTGTGTTTATGATACGGAAATTATGAAGCTCAATGAAACAGGTAATAACAAAGTGAATTTAATTAAGAACGCAATGCTAATCCTCTTTCGTGTCGACTTATTTTCTAAAGCGAAAGTATCTTGTGTAATAAAATACTATCGTTGACAAAAGTGTTAATAATATAAAAAATATAATATTCAACAAAAATCATGGTAACGATAACTCGTCATATATTCGGAATATATAAAATATTCCTAATTCGAATTCCGGGAATTTCTACTGATGAACTGATGAAGAATACTAGAACAAAAAGCTTCTAATTATATAATTATATGTTTTAAGAAACAGATCTGCCGGCACTGTAGGGGTTATTATTATTATTATATATATTATTCTTTGAATAATTTTAGGGCTGAATTATTGCTGCTAACTCGACTCGGCCCGGCACTTGCTAAGGACGGGTGACCATTTACTTATATGGAACGAAGCCATACCTTTTTATAAAAAACACTAATGATATTTATTGCCAGGTATGATAGTAAAGTATATATCCTATGAATATAAACAAAATTAAACTCATATTATATAACTAAGTATTTTGGACTTTTAGCAAGCTTATTTAATACTTGGCGTTTTGACGAGAAAAGTCTGACACAAAAGTCGTAAAAAACTCCATAGCAGTCTTGTATCTAAGCCGTAATCTTAATAATCTCCGGCCATAATGAATTTTCTTATGTAGTATTTAAACTTTTTTATGAAATCTTTTCTTTTTACCTTATAACTTTGGTTTCAGCTCACGTCTTCATCATTGACATATTCCAAATAAACGGTTTATATTAATGTCCTGGTTGTTTAAAAGAAATGGAAAATAGTTCGTCCAATCATTCATGAACAAGGATTCAAGAAGGAAGGAATGAACAAGGAGTCTATTACTACTGCATCACACAACCTATAAAGCCACCAACAGTAAAACATCGAATTAAGTAGCACAATAAAATATTATCGGATATCCTTCCTCACACATTCATATTAACCATTTAAATTACCCCAAATCATTTCAACCACTTGATTAATATATTGTTATTCAAAACACCAATTAAAATGTATACTGACCACAATTTACGCATTGCAAATGAAATCATTCCCAAATTGGTTAACCATTAATTCGCGAACTATTATTCGGTTAGCAGATAGCGTTGATATAAGTGGTTTATCTGAAATAACACTTAATGATCAGGGCAGAATATGAAGTTTATTAAATACTTCTGAGGTGAAAAACAGCTATTCGGTCACCCTGAGTATAGTCGCATACTTTGTAACTGCTAAGGGATGACCGTGTTCACCCGCTAGCATGGTCTTTCCTTCTTAGTAATGGTAACTTTTCACATTGCTTGCGATCTTCTGTAAGGTGGGACGTACCTACTAGTCAGGCAACTTATGTGGACATGGTTACCTTACCTTAACGTAACGAAAACGTAACAAACTAACTTATTATACACGCTGAGCCGGCGGTATGCTTTGAAATATTGTTACCTCAGTAACATAAATATGCATTATTATAGGCTATATAACTGATAACTGAGGATGGTAGCAATCTTCACTTTGCACGTCATTACTTAAACGATTTAGCCACCACGACTCCGGCATTGACTTTGTATTGAGTATCGACTTTCAGACACTGTCGTATATAATATATAGACTTGAGTATATAGTAAAATCCATCAATTAAATTAACGATCCCCCAATAAAACAAGAAAATCATTGAACCGTGCAAATCCGTTCGTAATGAGGCCATTGTAACTGGCGGAAAATAATGAAACTCAATTACCTTGCGTCACGTACTGTCTTTGTGTAACCTACATCTTAAGGGCGTTCACACACATAATGTACATATGTCCCATTCATAGGGGATGTAAGTGGTAAAGCTCATAATTAGAGTAAAAGCGTCGCATAGATCTGCGACGGTGTGTAGGCACCTCAAAGCACACTTACAATACGTAATGTACTTAACGCGCGGTAGTGCCTCTATCGTCATTACTCTGAACCGTCATACGGAATAGAGGTGCCGTAGAGTAGAATATCAAGACTTTACAATTTAAATCATAACCTGGATATCTACTCTTAATTGGGTATTTAGTTTCCAATGAAATTGTTACAAATATACTAAACGACGAGTTTATCTCAATATGTTGTTTATATATACCTAAAGCAAATAATATCGTAGGTAAACAAGTGTTCGGGGGATGGCTCCAGGAATATTCAGTCAAAATAAAAAGAGGATGTTGTTACGCATTGATACATCCCTTCGGGGACCCTTGTGGCCAGACGTGACGTATATTAAAAATCATGTGTTTATATGTGTCCATAGCCACTCAAAAAATGATTTAAAGAAAATACTTTCAAAATCAACAATGAATAAAAAGTAACGGTAAAATCTGTTGTTCTTTTTCCGTGCATGATTAGGGTGCATGAGAGAGACATCACATAATATAATTAAATTACACTAGTACTTTTATATAAAAATAATAATTCAGTGTCGACTCCACGTACCATGAGCCATTTACGCCCTCGGCAAGATAAAGTACATTTAGATAAATGGAAGAGAGGCACAACCTTCAGCTAGGTGGGCACTCGGGCTAAACAACAGTCTTAATTTTGCCAAAGTAATAATTAAGAGTGAAGGCTCGTAGGGGCGGCAAACTTCAGCGGAGAAAACTGGCGCTAAATTTTTAAACAAGCTTTAAGTACAAAGTCCAATACGTCGAAAGTTAATTATATTAATAAATAAAGCTTCTACACAGTCACTCAACATTTTTTTTAATTAAATTTTTCCAGTGAAATAGCCTTTTATGTTTAAAAGTTTGGTGAAAGCAAGTCTATCTAATGATGTCACAGCATACTATGTAACAATTGTATATTATTATCTTTGCTTTAGTAAGGTTGGCGCGGCTTGGTTCATGCTCAGGCTCGGTTGTCTAGAGGTTGCTATATGTATATATATATATATATATTATACCTCACCTAGAATACCTCCACCGTATTTATGTATGAAGCTAGATAATCCACCGAAAGTTGAGGGTCTATCCTGTCCAGATTAAATTAATTGGTCCCAGTCGTTCTGCCCCACTCAATTACTAATTCATTGGCAGCGTGAAACTTGGGCGTCACAAAATGTTTCGCCATCTAAATACCTACTGAAACGGAGCCCACTAGATGGTTAATAATAGAATCTTCAAACAAAAAAAAACATTGAACTCTTTACAAAGTTTATTAAGAAATAAATCTTTTTATCTTCACGCCTTTCCCGCAAGGATTAGGCATGACAGATAGTGAGACTGACGCCATCTCAGACGACTTTACACTTACAACAAATTGCTAGCCATTGAAATCAGCGTGTGAACATTTTAGAAAGAATTTAGTAAATTTCTAAAAAAATACAGAAACACAGAATGGTCCCTTAAAATGATAACTTCGCTGTGATTCTGACGAATGAAAAGAAAAGCAATTTCTTAGTCCTGCCAACGGTGAGGATATATTATTATTAATAACATTAACCCAAGTATCCAATAATAATATATCCTCACGCCTTCCCACAAGGGTCCCCGAAGGGGTAGGCAGAGGCCTACCCAAGTATCATTCCTTGAATTAGTCTTTTAATCGTTATTTCTTTGAATATTTTCTGCGCTAGTCTAATTAAGTTAGTGATTGTGGAAGATAGCGCTGCTGCTCTAGGGCGCAGTAAAAACTTCGCCACTCAGATTATAATCATTTTATTTTATAATATAATAAGCTCATTGAAATAGAAAAGCATTGAATTAAGCAAAATTTGATAATTTAAGAATTATCTTGGCAAGGTCCCACAAGAAAAGAAGTAACATACGGCGATTTGAATTTAAATACATATTTCTCAGATATGTAGATTTCCTCATAATGTTTTCCAAAGCTAGTGGGGTAATAAAATACTGTACTTAAATTTACAAAACTTATTGGTTAGTACAGGCCACTTGGGTTTGAACCAACAATCTCGACTTAATAGGTGACTACTTAAACTTTTCGGCCACCACATCTCTTAAAGTATCACAATCACACAGTAACTGTTGTTACCATAAATATCTACTAATACCATCATTAGTAAAAGTGCTATAGAGCAATTTGCAGATTGGTGAGGAGGATAGGAAGCGACCAGTAAATTATTTACTCGTAATACCAACGTGAGGCCGGCCTCGGACATTAGCTAAAGGCTCTTGCCCCATTGATTGAAGCTATTTGTCCCATAACTTGTGTTACGATGAATAGATAAGTTTTAGGTTTAAATCATTAGATTATTAATGGTCGATTGTGTTGACAATTATACATAAGACTTTAAATTTTTTAAACGTGAGCAGGTTTCGTCTTAATGTTTTCGTAAGAGTAGAGTTTGTAAGTGTGAAGTGTGTGTAGAGTAATCGTTTAATGTAAACATTCGATTACTTTAAACGATTGATGATTAAATTGCTCTTATAAAATACTTATACTTAAAATAAGCTTTTTTCGTAGTACGCAACACATTAACAAAAGCCACTTAAGGCTTTCTAGGAACTAGCCACCGGATGGATTCACATGATCGAGCATTACGCCTGAAAATCCCAAGCTGTTATGAATTTAACGAAGCCTCATGAGTCAAATAGGCGTTGCGTGTGTTGAAAGACTACCAATACACGAGGGACGGCCAATAGGAACCAATACGGGTATATTAATCTACTACTAATGTGGGTACTCTGCCCTCTGGCTGTTCTGAGCTCACTTTTATTGATGACGTCGCTTTGTCTACGTCGCCTAGCCATTTCGTCTGTGTAACTTTAACGTGTTGTTGCGAATGGACGTGACCTTTCAAATGGCCCCTAAAGGTCTTTGGTCGTTTAATTCGACGCAGATTTAAGTTTAATTTGGCTCCGGTATTAAATCAAGTTGAGCAATTTGTAATGGTTGCAAGTGGGAATACTTCTGGGAAAGTTTATTGTTCCTTTTGAGAAGAAGTTAGTGACATCATTGTACGATCATATGATGATCAGATCTAATTGGAGTTCATTCATGCTTTCGGTCAGAATATATTTGTCATGTTCCATTTGCTTTTAATCCTTGTTAAAGTGCTTGTTCAAAGAGGATCATTACCGCTGACGAAAGGCACATTGAGTAAACTTTCATGCCACTGAGGAAATAATTTCGTTCGTCAAGTCGTATCAAATAGGCAGTGTAATACTTGCCATTGATCACGTTGGGACTGAAATTTATCTATAGTGAAAAGTTATTTCATATACCCGTCCCTTAAATATGTTTATAATTCAACGATGGCGTTCAGTCCTCATTGTATAGTGGGTGCCTTAGTAGGTTTATGGCTTTTTGATTTGAAGAAAGCCGCATACATCATGCCTTCTTCTCAAAAGGGTGTTCAAATGTATATAATGTTCGCATTGTTTTATGAAACTGGTACGAATATGTTGGCACTGTACTATGACAATAATGATATGAAGCTACACTTTTAAGACGGCAATCGGACTTCCATTGCTTTTATGTTAGACGCAAAACAATTTCATTACGAACAGCATGTTGATACCTACTTCATTAGAATGTTCGAAATTTAAATTAAGACAGCGTTTCTATACCAACTCCCATTAAAGCAGTGCATGTGTGCGTAACTAATTCCGTTGCCAACTACCGTCGCATCTACCCCCATCTACCCGTCGTACGACACGTGCGTCACGGTCTGACGGTAGTTTATAATGTTGTTGCAGTGGCGGGAAAACATCCGCTGTTCTTTAAAGAGGGATATTAGTGCTCGAAATTGTTGTGAAGAATGCAGAGTTTATTTGCTTCAGTGGAGTGGAGAAAATTAAGTACACCAAAATAATGACAAAAATTCTATCCCCGAACGAGTCAAGAGTTCTCGAAATTGCCCAGCATGTATGAAGACACTAATGAACGGACGAAGTTCCTGGGAGAAGGGACTGGCACTCTACTCTCTCTCTACATACGAGGAGGGTAGGTATCATGTAATTACATCCTTATAACCCTTTATATATTTAGGTGCCAACATAATAGATGACGAACTGTTGGTTATCAGGCATGAATTCAAAGCGTAATTAGACTCTTCACGATGTTCTTTATCAAAGAAACCCTGTGGTGTGGATAAATCGTAATATCAATCTTAAGAAAGTTATAGTAGCAGTAGCTGTACAGACCACTGGGGTTTGTATAAACAGTCTTAAGATCATAATCGAACAACTGTAAAAAATGCTTATTTCTATCTAATATTAAATGGTTTTTATGGTTTGTTTTTTCTGTTTTTCCTTAAACACTTTTTTTTATTTATATTGATACTGGAAGACCTTCTAATAGTGCTGTGGCACCTGTCATATTTTTTTTATTCTGTTGAATAAATGTAAGAGCTAGGCGTGATAAGGACGTAAAATCTATTCAAGAGTAAAAAAATGGACAAAAAGCTTGTTTGATCGTATTTATCATGCGCAGGACTTATTAAAGCGACCGACGCGCGTGTTGCTACTTTACAGTAGAACTTTACAGTTGATAGGGAAAACTTGGAGTCGACAACTTTTGAAATATTACCGACATGTGTAAAGTTTTATAGTTAGGTACACCATTACATGTTTAATGTTCAATAACTTGATTTATTTACATCTGGAAGTCACCGTAGTGAAGGTTTTAATGACCTGTTAGAAACAAGTTACAATTCCTTCATTAACACTGTTACCGATGAATGTGTTTATGCGAAAGATGTCAGTTATCCTAGAGAGAACTAGCGTTTTACTCCCTCTGCCTACCCTGTGAGATACTTGGTGTGTTGATAACGTTAATGGATAAATGTAGAAGAGCTGTTCCTTACGAATTTAAATACATATAAAATAGTAGTCTACAAAATATGTAAATTAATACATAGGGTATTTTAATTACTTCACCTTAATTCTTTTTTTATTATTTTAATTGAATATACTCTTGTCGTAGCTTACATATTTAACATAGAATTTTGTCAAAAATGCCACATTAACCCGTGGTTATGCTTAGTAGTCACGTGTGTTCTTATATTTTATGACTTTCATTATCTAATTGAGACATCTGTAATGATAGTTGTAGGCAAGAATAAAATAAGACCGATATTATTGTTCTTATTTAAATACACATACGTAATGTCAAAACAGATTTTTTATACAGGAGGTAGGAACAGACGTAACCTCGGGCACAGAGGTTGTATTACCATAATTGATAAAAGTTAGGGACTCGGCTCGATGATGATACAATTTAAAAGAACACAAACTAGCCCTAATTTCATCTACATATAAAATATTTATTTACGTAAACAACTTGTACAAATATTGTTTCCTGACTAATGAAACTAACAAAGCGACTCAATGCCCTTCTTCGCTCAACAGATTGCAGTTGCTATTCATATGTAGATTGCAACAAAAAATCCAATAAACAAGCCAGGGCTCCCCTCGTCATTATTGAAAAGAATGTTAGCAGTGCACCCGGCTTATCGAGGCTCGTTTTACCAAAAGAGTTACACTAACGAATGGTCACCCTACACCCATGTTACGCTCACACTTCAATTCGGCTTAGCGTTTTGTTGCGAATTAAAATACACCAACAAGGATTGAGTGGCTTCATCTTATTGATCCTTGTCGCTTACAATTGGTATCACATTTATAATTAATATAACCCTTTTGAGATCTAACTTCAAAAGAAGGTATTCAATAAGTTTGTTTTAATTTCGGCTGACACATTTTGGTAGAAACTCATTTGAACGAAGTAGTAATATAATAATATATCTTCACGCCTTCCCACAAGGTTCCCCGAAGGGGTAGGCAGAGGTGTATAGGTAAAACCCACACACCCACTTTCCGCCAGAGGTATTTTTTAGGTGCCAACGTGACAGATGGCGAATCCATCGCCGTTACTCAAGCACGACTATACATACGCCTTTGAATTTCTTCTCAGACGTATGCAGGTTTCCTCTCGATGTTTTCCTTCACCGTAAAGCTCGTGGTGTGACTAATCACTGTACTTAAGTTCAGAAAAACTCATTGGTACAGTCGGGATTCGAACTTGCGACCTTTGCGTCGCAGGCAAGCCCGAACCACTCGGCCACCACGGCTCTTTCGCCTCATCCGCTCATCATCATATGTGCTCGCTATCATAATTGTTAAATAAATTTGATTACTAAATAGTTTATTTTTAGTAAATAGTTTGCTTAATAATGTAATAAATGGGAAACAGTAGTACCGAAATACCCCACACATTATCTTCACTAGTCCCAAAAAGGAAAAAATACCAATAGTTTGGAGTCAAAGGCAACCTGTGCACGAGTAGCTATCAGCGACAATCCTCATCGGACGGCATGCGAAGTATGCCCATATTAGCCCGAGCCCGTCCATTTTTCCACTTCCGTGCCGCTTAGCACAACTTCAGAGGTAGATTCATATTGCGGATGCGTTTGTTTTGTTCAAATTTATTTTATCAAGTAAACATTCGCCTTCCACTCAGTGAGCTGCAACTAATAAGTAATGCGGGCACAGAACTGCGTACTTAGTATTTGGTGCAGACTAATGAGTGAAGTTATTCGCTTAATAATTTTTGTGCTGACTCCAATGGTTGAACATTTAATTGTGTGCACCCGCCTGCGATGCATCTTAATTTGCTCGACGCTAGGAACCTACTTATATCACTCAGGCATCTTAATAATACGCAAATAACTTTATTACGGAGCTTTCGTTTAGTTCCCAACTATGCACTATATCCAGACACGAGTTAAGTGCAAAATTAATGGTATTTATAAAAAAACTAACGTCGGGATTATATCCTTGAGGCTCTTGACCTTAGACCAAACATGGAAAATCATAGATGTACGAGCAGGAAAGGATACTTTCTCCCAGCACTGTGATTCTTCTCGTATTCTGGAAATCTTACTACTCTACTCACTACAGGAATATAATACTAGCCAGAACTAGTGCTATTCGATCGAAGGCAGCGTCATCCTCCCTACCCCCTAATTATAATATAGGTATTATGTACATTCTGCATCTCATCAGCAAAGAAAGTAGGGCGCCAGTTCTCTCTACTTTTATTTATTTATTTACATATTTGTTTAACACATAGAGACACACAATTTACGTTACTAAAGGAATATAAATTATTAACTATGTTATGTTAAGCACCCCAGTAGTGAGTGTATGAGACCAGCTCAGTGTACGCTGTTAACACAAGAAGACTTACTTAATTATTATTTGGCTTGATCCACATTCCACATATCCACATTTATATTATTATATGGATGACAAAAATTTAAGCCCGTCTGTTTTCTTATCGGCACAAGCGGCGAAGAAATATTTAGTAAAAAATAATTTCAACGCATTAAGGTCTCTACCCACTACACCGTATCATACCATGACCGTGCTAGGAACGTGTCAGGCAAATAAATATTCTTTGTATTGAAAAGTATGACACTGTGCCCACTAGACCGTTCCGTCACCGACCAACACCGTCGCGTGCCATGCACGGAGCGTCAACAAATGTCGGCAAGAATATTTTGCCGGTGCCGACACGCTACGTGCCTGACACGCGACGTTGCCAAACCGCTGCGCGCAGGCGGCGAGTCGGCGAGCATACGGGTTGTAAACGCGTATGATGACCGTTATATAGGCGTTGTAAGCGCGTTGTCGTAACTTTTGTTGTCAGTTCAACGAGACGCGTGTAGACGTAAAGACGTAAAATGGAGGATGAAAAATTAATAGAATGTGTACGGAAATATGAGTTTTATATAATCTGCAACACCCGAAATATATGGATAGTGTGAAAAAAGAAATGGCTTGGAAAGAAATTTCGGACCAACTAAAACAACCAGGTTTGCTTTCTGATAGCCATATTTTACAATAAAAAAATTTGGTAGCACTTCAAACGTCCACGCAACACTGTTACGCATGCGAGAATGAAGCGGATTCCTATTGGTTTTGGTGGATGTTGCATACGGGCATCATACGGGGATCATACGGGTTACACGGGTTGCATACTGGCATCATACGGGATGTATACGGGCACAGAACGCCGTCAATCCGTTCAGTGGGCAAAGTAGACCGTATCGTGTCGCTTTTCGTGCCTGATACGCTCCTAGCACGGTCATGGTATGATACGGTGTAGTGGGTAGAGACCTTTATTCAATCAATTACATTTTCAATCACATAAAGAAGTAAAATGATTTATAAAATTTGAGTGCTTTTGCTGACCTTCTGTTCAGTTGGACAAGTTCAGACCAAATTGTATAAAAATAAAATGACATTCACCAAAGAGGCAAGTGATTAATAATATTTTCATTTTCATAGTTTCCAAATGGCATAGTTATGAATTGCTTGTTCAATCAACTCAGTTTCAATAACAATTTTTCATTCTCGACACACTAATTAAGTGCTTTTCATAAATATTCTCGTGAAATCACGCGACACTGGGATCGATTTTGGGCCTTAATACCCTCGAGATAAGTACAAAATCCGCTTACAAATTAGGGTTGCGATGTAGACTTGAAAGCGACATCCTTAGTAACAAGTGTAAAATATTTTCCCCAATCGTTGTACCTGGCGCCCCCTAGGGATATTTCAAGGGTGAATAAGCTCGCATAATGGCAAAGGGTACAATATTTTAAATTTCAATCGCTGCGAGCGGTCCAACCTCACCCCGGGCGGCGCAGAACAAAGATTTCACTCGGTGACTTTTGCTAAGTGTTATAATAACTCATTATATTGGAAAACGGGCTCCAATATTTTAGGCAGTGGTACTATAGCATTTGCTCTGCTACAGGCCTCGCTGCCTATTCTAATAATTGCGGGTTCGATCACATGCAGTAAATATTTGTATTATGGGATTATTTGTTTGTTATGTGTCTGGTTGTAATTAATTTATTATTTACATTTCAAAAGTTAGTAAATATGTATATCAGTTGCTACAAGGCAATATCACGCGTATCATCAATTGATAATTGAAATTGTTTAATTTAAAATCGTGTGCGTTTTTATTTACCAACACCAAGCCGTGGTGGCCGAGTGGTTCGAGCAGTTGCCTGCGACGCAAAGGTCGCAAGTTCGAATGCCGACTGCACCAATAAGTTTTTCTGAACTTAAGTACAGTGATTAGTCACACCACGAGCTCAACGGTGAAGGAAAACATCGAGAGGAAACCAGCATACGTCTGAGAAGAAAGTCAAAGGCGTATGTATAGTCGTGCTGAAGTAACGGCGATGGACTCGCCATCTGTCACGTTGGCACCTAATATACCTCTGACGGAAAGTGGGTGTGTGGGTATTACCTATACACCTCTGCCTACCCCTTCAGGGACCCTTGTGGGAAGGCGTGAGGACCAAGAACTCGGTGTGATATATTATGATATATACATACACATAAAATTACACACTTATTTTATAAAAAAAAATATTATTGACTAATTTATAACTAAATAGGTACGTAACTGGCGCTCTATACTCCCTGCCTACCCTTTTAGGGACTCGGCTTGATGATATGTATGTAAAGGTTCGTAATATTCATGTGTCCATGTCTAGCTAGCTCATCCAATGCCAGTAAGGCATCCGTAGGCTTCCCTAACAAAATAAGCGCTTATTTAAATAAACACAATATGCAATGCTTTGGACTCACTTTCTGTCACGCTGGCCTAAAATATATCTTCGAGGAATGGGTATGTGTATAGGTAGGTATTACCTATCCACATACCCATTCCACCCACATTAGTAGGTATGGCAGAAGTGTATAGGTAATACCTACCTATACACTTCTGCCTACCCCTTCGGGGACGCTTATGGAAAGGCGTAAAGATATACATTATGCAAATAAATATCGTAAAATTATACAACTTTGAAGTAAAGCAATCAATCCATTATCAATTTCGACGCCCCTCACAAATTACGTTTTTTTTGTCGCTAGATTAATTTTCTGAATCGTTATCAGTGCCTTGCGATTGCTTCCAAATTTGTTACACAAGAGTTCACCTTTTCAGTTAAATTGCAAATTTTATGCGGCGCACGGATAAAGTACCTATAATCATTATTATAACTCATAAATTTGATTGAAATTCGGTCACATTTCCAGAGGCGCTTATCGCGTGGCTGCAGTCGGCTTGAAAAATACCTCGCCCTAAAATTGTGATTTGAGAGACGTCGAGGCGTCCAATCGATTTGCCTTTAGAGCTACAAATGCTACAATAACGATATTTAATGTACCTACACTAACTTATCACCTAATAATAGTTGAAGTACAAAAACGTGTTTTTCATTATCCTTTAATTTAAGGTTATAAAATGAGCTATCATATTTTTTCTTTTTTAGATGCTTTATAGTATTACTGATAGTTTCCACATGTCCGTTTACCTACCTCCAGGCTAGGGTCCAGGCAGACGAAGAACACCAACATACACTTCATCGGAAAAATCTAAACAACTTGCAAGCTTGCGTTTAATAGTGAATAATATAATAATATAAAGGTGCAAGGTGTTTCATTTTTTCTTATGAGAATTATATATCCCTCTAGGTAATTTTCATTAGGTAATTAAATCTCGTAAAACTTGTTCTAAGTATTCCGAGGACTCCAATAATACGGATTTACAGTATACGTTTACAAGCTGCCCTTTGAACACGGTTTCGTGAATTAATTTTATTTTCAAAGGTCTTCTTTCATCAGGTTAAGTGCACGCTACGCGCATGTCTATGGTAACTTGGCGTGCTAAGAGTCAGAGCGACTTAGTTACTTCAGATGTCAAAACGTTAGGTAAATAAACTTTTTGGCATTTTTACTTTATGGTGTTTTACCGACTGCATAATCTTCTACAATATACAGAAATATTAAATAACGCATTCAAAGATGGCAATAGTATTTAAACAGGCATTAAATATATATCCTCGCGCCTTCCCACAAGGGTCCCCGAAGGGGTAGGCAGAGGTGTATAGTACCCACACACCCACTTTCCGCCAGAGATATATTTAGGTGCCAACGTGACGGATGGCGAGTCCAACGCCGTTACTCAAGCACGACTATACATACGCCTTTGAATTGCTTCTCAGATGTATGCAGGTTTCCTCTCGATGTTTTCCTTCACCGTAAAGCTCGTGGTGTGACTAATCACTGTACTTAAGTTCAGAAAAACTAATTAGTACAGTTGGGATTCGAACTTGCGATCTTTGTGTCGCAGGCAGCTGCTTGAACCACTCGGCCACGACGCCATATAGAGCTTTGGTCGTCTCCGTTGGTACTTAACCAGTAGCTAAAAAATGCTGGGCGCTATAAGATTTTCAAAAAATTTAAGGCTGTCTGGGATAGTATTTCCGTCGCGAAAATGAATTTCTCTCTCACACTTTTCACAATAATCAGTGATGCCAAAAAGATAATAATGCCTACTGCGCCCGATAATGTTTCATGACAAAAATATTATACCATAGAAGTGTAGCATAAACTAAATAAATCGTATTTCACGAAACAAAACATCCATGATTCCCCTGGAAGATCTCGTTAGAGTCTTAATGAATCTATTGAGGGCCTGTGAAGCGAAACCGGACGCAAAGAAAGGTGGAGGTGGGGTTAAATTTGCGCTAATAATTTGCGTTAGAACACCAGGGCCGCAAGTCGCAAAGGGAATATTATACAATTGCTTGGAAGAGTTTCATTTCTACAGATTAAATACGTTTTACGAAGTAAGACCTTTCTTTTTGGACAAGTATTTATTCTTTGGACTCGTTTGAAAATAGAAAAGGATATTTCGGAACAAGTCAAAAGTGTTAACGCTCTAATCACTCTATCTACCCCTAATTGGACTTGGCGTGCTGTGCTGTAGGTATGTAATAATAATAATAATATTTTTTTTATAACAAAGGGGACGTCATGAATCTATCACCCAAAATCTATGAGCATGAATTAATGTTGATGAAACGAAAGAGGTCTGTAAGTCTTGTGAGAACTGACTCTGTCTACTCTGTATCAAATATTATAATGGAAGGGCGTATACCCTATGGTAACCACAGGCCGTATTCCTATGCTGTTAAAAAACATATCTGCTTCCGCCATTTGACGAAACGGAACGTGGCGCGCGCGCTTGCCGGTTAGCCGGTGACATTTTGAAAGGGACAAAGTGACGAGTGTGTTCGAAGCTCGAGCCCGCGGGCATGAACTCCCGCGGTGTGTGTCTAACTCTCGCTTGATTCGATCCCCGCATAACGCTCATCGCTCATCACTGCTCATATTTCAGCTCGATAACTAGAAACTAGAAACTTACATAGACTTAGTGACTTTGTGTGCATCACCAATAAGTGAAGGAAGAAGGAGTGTCACCCGTGCCACGTGCCACGTCACCCTCCATCAAATCAGGTCAGTTCACCTGCTCTCATCAGCCCATCCGTTCTCTTCACACCCCCCACTCATACCTCTTACTCCACTCATCAGCTCATCGAGCGACGAGGCCCACTAAGGCCTCGTCAATATCCTTGGCGGCTATCTTTATCCTGGTACAAAGAATCAGTATCTTACAACGTGGCAATGCTGCCAGCCTTCTTGGCTACATCTCACGTGACAATGAAATATATAAACGTTTTATTAATTTTAGTTTTTTTTAATTATACATTTGAAATGATATATTTGTAATGCAATAGAGCTTAGAACTTTTGTCATAATATGTTGCTCATTCGTTTTGCATTCACATTTTATCAGTATTCGAACATAATTTATAAATTCACAAATTTCAATGATAAAAATTCGTAAAAGCAATTCGTTTACATGTTTATTATACATGCTTTTAATATGGATTACAAAATTGTGAAAAATGTATTTTCATTGTGTCCCAATATTACGGTTGTTTTGTATTGTAAAATTATATTGTCAACTTTCGCAAACCAACGGTATTCATTGTACATTAAGCTGAAGCACTAATATTTAAAAAGCATTTAGGTCCTTTTCAACTGTTCAATTTTGAATTATTATATTGAATATATATAAATTGTACTGCACTTTCTTTCAAATAAGGCATGTGGGCCTAGTGTAGGATATTCATTTTTTTTTCACTACATTTTTGACAAATTCATACATACATATCATCACGCCGAGTCCCTAACGGCAGAGAGTACGAACGGGGTAGACAGAGAGTATCGAGCGCCAGTTCTCTCTAGACTTACATACCTCTTTCGCTTCATCCACATTCATCAGTCTCTTCATACATGCTCGTCGGTTTCGAGTACTCATGACGTACATTCACTAATTCATACGACAAAAACGCGTGATTTTGTAATCAATACGTTTAAACTAAGGCCATTTATATTTTTATACGTTCATTAATTTAAATAGATAAGTAAGTATTAATTTACTTTAGAACTAAACCACTATCAAAAGCAAAATTCACAGCATATTTCATTATGGAGCACAATATTTTCTTGTGAATTCTCCATGGCATAATCTTGTTAGGGCGCGAATTATATTTAGGTTGAGAGCGAGCGGTGTCGCGCGGTGTCGAGGCAACGTAAACTAATTGCATTTAGAGCGGTAGAGCTCTCAGAGACGAGCAAGCGATGCTAATGGACGGTATTAATTAATAACGCCGTCTCGTCAAATTTCTACTTACTTGGAATATCTATTTCGACAATAATAATAATGCTTATATTGGGTAATATTTCTTCGTTATTGCTCAATTTACCCGCCTTTCAAATTGAAACCCATTGCAAGAATTTGCGTTTTTTCCGAAGTTTTTCTAATAAACGTTTCGTAACTTTCGCCAATTTGCCTTGGGATTATAACACGGCTTCTTAAATTAGAGTAAGGGATAAATTAATACATATTAATCTATCTCATAAGATAAATTAATCTTATGTTAGGGGCTAAGGTAAATGTACCGCACCTCTGTCATTGCGGTGAAAGTGTTAATGGTCTTGGTCACTATGGCCCCTTCTGCTTTAAGAATGCCAGCAGGCTGTTACGACTTGTAATCATTTTTTGACTTGGGAGATTTGGGACTACAACAATACATAAATTAAACTTAGTTGGGAGTATTTCTTAAGTAAATAATTCATATGTCATAAGTCAAAACCCACAGGGATCCAAACAGGCTTATTCAGGAATATAGACACCCAAACGCACTTCCGACCTCATTAGATATTCAAGATGATATGTTGCGGATAAATATCGCAGAATTAGAGTATGGAGCACGGGTAGTGGCGGTGGCAGATGTTCTATAAAAGTGTTAATGTTGAAAACTTAAGATATGGAACATAACTGGACTGAACCTATCTGCATGAATGTATATATATATATGAAAGTAAGGTAAAAATGCACCTTGGCTCTGTGGAAATGTTTATATTTTATATAAAATTTTAGTTATTTGACATATAATTTATCCATACACTAGCTGTCCCGCCCAGCTCCGCCCGGGTGAAAAACTAAAATTTCCTGCAACACGATCGCAGCGCCACCTATCGGGTCCAATTGTGATGTAAGCTATCCTTTCTTTTAAGTTGGATCAAACTGCATACGGCGTGCAAATTTGATTGAAATCGGTTAAGTAGTTCAGGAGCCCATCGTGGACTTGATTGCCATAAAAAGGTTATAGTGAGTCAATCTTAAAAGATAGGCATGCTGTCGCGGACTTTTTTTAGAACTCTTAAAGAGGAACCCTCATACATGATATTTTCGTAACTTAAACTGTTTACGCAGCGTAAGCAACGGAAGCTCTCAAAACGGTATATTTTTTCCCGTTCTTGCAACATTTTCATTTATGCTTCGCTCCTATTAGTCGTAGCGTGATGTTATATAGCCTAAAGCCTTCCTAGAGAAATGGACCATACTCCTCCTCATGGGCACAAAAATAATTTTTCAATTCCAACCAGTAGTTCCTGAGCGCGTTCAAACAAACCAACAAACAAACTCTTCAGCTTTATAACATTAGTTTATAATATTAGTATAGATAAAAGAAAATATATGCACTTTATCCATTCCGATTGATTCCACGATTTTTAGGTACGTCACAATCGAAATTCTAATGTAATTTTCACATGTCGTATATGAAAAGGATGTTCTGGTAGTTTATGGAACTGTCCTTCTCTTATGCTATAACAGCTATTCCACCACAATTCGAACAAACTATTAATATATTTACTTAATATAATACTTTAGTAACTTGAATTATATAATTAATGTGCCTAAAAATTTTTACATTGACATTACAGTAGGACATAGGCTGCCTATAGATACGAAATACCGTATTAGTAATCACAAATTTCTCATGTTATCAGACTTCGGAGGAAAAAAACTTTAATACTATTTATACGCAGACGAAGTCGCGGCCCACAGCTTCTATAAACCAAAACTAGCCTCACCAGAAACAGGTGGAAAGAATTGACAAAATTGCTCGCGTAGCTAGCAGGCTGATGTCGTCACAACTTCGGTGCTACTTTGATAATTGTTCCCTGTAATTATTTCAAACATTTAATTGCGTGTTCAGGACAGCTTTTCACCAAATTACAGCTTGAAACTTTAAATCGTTATGTTTAACGTACGCCAAGGAAATAATGTTCCTTACTTTGTGGCCATTTACAGTTTACATTTAAGGCTTTTCTTTTATATATAAATACAATAATACTACTGTTTTCATCATCATCATCATATCATCACGCCGAGTCCCTAATGGGGACGGGGGAGGGGGGGGGGGGGGGAAACAGATAGTATAGAGCGCCAAATTTCTCTAGACTTCCATACCTTTTTAGCTTCTTCCACATTCATCGGTCTCAACGTAACATGCCTGTCTTCATCTTTACAAACATGCCATCACGCCAGTTGATTTGCGAAACTCTTCATTCCGGATTCGATTAGTCCGTACATTTTTCGAAGAGATCTCAACTGCATTTAAGCTATTTTCATACTTTCTCTGTAATACCCAGGATTCGCTGCCATACAATAAAGTAGGCACCAATAGGCGTTGTGGACAGCAACTCAAGCATTCTTGCTCAGAGTTTTACTGTCCATCAACGCTGAGATGGCTCCATTCACCTTATTACCCGCAGTCATCCTTCTTTCAATATCTTTTTCATAAAAATATTCTTCAATATTTTACCTGATACATCATTAACTATGATGTATCAGGTAAAAGATTGTGAGAAAACCTGCATACGCTTAAGACGAAATTAAAAGACCAATGTAGCAGAATTTGAGAAGCTGCGACGGCCTCACCTTCTGATACTTTAGCAAAAAGAGGGTGTTACATCTTTGTAAAGAAATAGTATAAACGAAAGAGGTACGTAAGTCTGGAGAGAACGGGCGTTTAGTAAAGCGAGCAGTCACTGCCAACCCCGTTAGGGATTATGTATCTATATTTGAAGGTTTTGTACGAGTGTTTTTTTTATATTAATATGTATTTACTTACCCAATTCAACGCATACATAAATAAGGAATGAAAATAAAGGTATCAAAGAACCTTCATAACCCTTAAAGATCTACTTCTAAAATATTTGTGCGAATAATTTCGAATAATTTCTTCAGTATCCTAACAATTCGCATATTTTCAAACGTACGTAGAAAGGGAAAGCTTTGACTAAACGACGGATCATACGACTATTTACCGAAAAATCACAGAGTGAGCCCCGTATAAAGATGCCTTTGCTTCAAAAGAGCGCTCGAAGAGGATCTCTACTTAGTGGAAATATTTGAATCCAGTCAACGGGAAAGTTCCTTGGCGGTAGGTAGTCGATCGATGCACCTGAGTTCTCATCGTATAAGAGTTCTCTCCAAACGAAATTCGTCATAATTTTGCAGCAGTGAACTCTGCGTGGCAAGTTTAACAAAGTTCGACGTCTGTTGGAGTCAACACTCGCGCTATTGTCATATCTGTACAGATCTCTATATGGTATTACTGTGCACAGAAACTTTAGCGAACTCAGTGATCATACTTGTAAATATTATTTTTTCTAAAATCTTTTTGAAAATGTATATGAAATAAGATTCGATGTTGAAATCCGAAATGTGTCAGTTATTATAGCACAACTAGCTTATAGCCCGAGACTTCGTCCGCTTATTAATTGGAGGAAATTGCAATAAAGTTTTAATAAAAGTAATCCTCTTATTACTATGGTGAATTTTCAGATCACAATGGATCACGAATTATGGATGGTCCAAACAAATTACAGACTTAAGACAAATTAATGTTACTCTTTCTAGATATTTTCCGGGATAAAAGCTTTTGTCCTTTTCAGGGTATATAATCTCTCATCACCTTGCCAAATTCCATTACGATTCGTTTAGCCGTTTAGTAATTAATGCGTAATCGACAAATAAGCAGATACTGTGCTCATAAACAAAAATCTATGTATTTACTTAAGCCCTCATCTAAATAAAGTTTGATGTTAAAGAAGTTCTTAAAACCAGGAAATGAGAATCTTAAGGAGATTTAAATGTTTGAAAAACCATTTAGGTTAGCTTCAAGCTTTCTCATAAGGGTCCCATAAGTTAGGAGAAGTGGGTGTGACCCACTTAACGCCATACATATAGTTTAGGTGCCAACATGACAGATGGCAAGTCCATCGCCGCAAGCATGACTATAAATACGCCTTTGAATTTCTTCTCAAACGCATGCAGGTTTTTTCTCGTTTTCTTTATCGAAAAGCTCGTGGTGCGATTAATCACTTTACCTACATAATTAATTTCAGTAAAACTTATTGATACATTCGGGTTTCGAGCTTGCAATATTTGTGTTGGCACGATGTGGATGGAACCACTCGGCTACCGCGGCATTTTTTTAGGAGCACCTGATGGGAAACGGTTACCGTAGCTTATTTACGCTCACGATACCGAAGTATCACTTGCGCGTTGCTACTCTGTGTTCGGAGAGTTATACTGTGTTGGCAGCAGAATAGGTCTAATCCCTCGGTTGCCAAAACAATAAAACAATCCTTCCCTCCTCCCCCAAGGAGCTCATTACTTATTCACCACGTAGGAACACAACTCAAAAAATTTTGTTATTTGGCTACGGACTTCCATAAGGTGGAGGTCCTGCCCCAGTCTGGCAGCTCCAAATTTGAACGGAAAATCCGTTATGCTCTACCTCTCTTAAACTATTACTTGTTCATAGCATTTAAGCGACAAGGTGATTGGTTGTTACGAAGAAAAAACTATTAAAGTTCAAACAAGAAACCAAAGAGCAACTCCAGACGCGAGTCAATGGATGTTTGAGCAAGCTTGCAGTTGAGGAGAGTAATATTTCTTTTTCAAATAATTTTCTTAGTTTTAGCTACGGAAGCGCTGTGAGGACCCACTTGTCGAGGGTCATCAAGAGAGCTTTGTGAAGGATTAACTGAGTACTGAGCCCATTTCCTATTTGCTTTTTTTTTACGGGGGACTCTAAATAATTATTGTCACTTAATTCAGAACGTATTCGAGACGCATACTGTTATTATTGTCAGGGATAAGCCTTTTATTTATTCATAATTTTTTATAAGGCTTATCAACTAGTATACGTACAAACTCGTTTCTAAATAGTCATTTGACTAACCATTGTATCAGTATGTAATAAAATTATAGGTTAGCACAACATTGTTATTTTTCAACTAGGGCCTGATATGACCTGCCATGTATATGACAGTAACAGATGTATGTATATGAATTCAGTTATTGCAGTATTTATAAGGGTCGGACCTTGGCTTAAGGCGTTGCTGATTGGCAAGCTAGAGAGCTGAACTAGATTTTTTTTTCATTCTCTCTTAGCATGAGTTCTTGGAACTTTTGCTTCTTAACCGGGCAAAGGCGAGACCTAAGCCTCCAGCCAGGCACTTTAGTGCTAAGCAACACAGCTAAGCTCACCCCTTATGGGGTATGGTTACCTCGGCTTAGGGCGTTGCTAGATCACGAGCAAGGGAACTGGGCTGGTCTGGGCTGAACTAGATTGAGTAACTTTAGTTTTATTTAGACTCCCTCCTCTCATTCCCCACCCCCCACAACCGAGTGCTACTTACTCCCAATCGTTGAAGTGCATGTCAAGTCTATCCCATCTTCTACTTATTCTTCTACGTCTGTGCGCTATTAAATAAAAAAACCATAAAAGCCCGACTTATGATATTTGTATTCGGGGACTTTCACAAAAAGCATAACGAGTTTTAATATTTAATTAACTGACGTGATTGCATTTCCTGCATTTGACGTCCCCGTTTATTATTTTGCCAATTTGAAACGATATTAAATTCTGAGAGGTGAAACTAGGGCGTGTCGCGTCAGAACACGGAATGGTATTATCAACACGCGCTAAGACGAGGTTAAAATATTTTCTTTCTAATAATGCATTTCACAGAAGAGATTAAATTAAATGTAACATAGGTAAGTTATGATTAGTATGAATAGTATGAAGCAAGTTCAAGCATTTCTAGCTGTTTTTTTTTCTTTTTATACTACTTGGGTGACCAACAAGCATGCGGTCCGCCTGATGGTAAGCGGTCACCGTCGCCTATGGTAAAGTATGGACGCTTGCAACACCAGGGGTATCACTCGCGCGTTGCCGACCCTGCAGGAATCTTTCCACACCCTTCTTGAAGAACTCCATGCTGTACTCTCCAGGGAAAACCTCATTCATGGTACCCGCTTGATGGTGGTACTGACCCGAAGAAGTGCGTATTAATTAGTCAAAATCTTTGCATTAATTTCGCTACGGTGAAAAAATACGTGTTTACCCTCTGCCCTGACCTTTTCAAGACCCTTATATAGGAAACTACAAGAGTCCGTCACTTCACCTTTTTATATACCATACGTGAGTGATAAATACTCTTATAAATATCTTGTTGATATATATATATAAAATTAGTCTTATTTATTCTCGTTGCGGAACTAGTCAAATATGCATAATCGCCTAAAACTAAGCAGGAGGCACTCATTGGTACAGATCACCCGGGTTCGAATCTGTAACCTTGTCATTTCACTATTTAAAGATTCGGCTACCGGGGCCTCTTTTTAAAAAAATATATCTTATAATTAAACTTTATGCGCAAAGAAAGGCTTTAAAAATAAAAAGATATTTTCAAAACGTATTTTCTAGTAAGTCAATTGATAAAGTCCGATGGCACGAAGCGAGCTTAATATACTACTCCTTAAACGGCCAATAGCAATATAAGTTTAACAAACTGCAACATGAGGGTAGTTTAAAATCGATAAAGCCTTTTCTGCACCATTGATTCGCACGTACAGTCTCATGCGAAAGGCTTGGAACCCCGCTGTTTTCCTTTGAGTATAATAAGTGAAAACGGTCACAAAGGCCCTCAAGAACAACTGATAGAAAATTAGTGTTGTTCACAAATACTCCATGTAATTATATATATAGGGAGGGTGGATTATACGAGGATTACCTTTGTTTTGTGCCTTTGATTTGTATTTAACGTTTATTAAACCCTCTAAGCGTCGTATGGTAATAATAATAATAATATCCTCACGCCTTCCCACAAGGGTTCCCGAAGGGGTAGGCAGAGGTGTATAGGTACTACCTACACACCCACTTTCCGCCAGAGGTATATAAGGTGCTAACGTGACAGATGGCGAGTCCATCGCCGTTACTCAAGCAGCCTTTGAATTTCTTCTCAGACGTATGCAGGTTTCCTCTCGATGTTTTCCTTCACCGTAAAGCTCGTGGTGTGACTAATCACTGTACTTAAGTATTGTCTGTTGATATATGTGTGAAAAAGATTGCAGGTTCGAATCTCGGTGGTCTTTACACGCATTTCTATCTTTTATATATGTAAAGGAATACGATCTGAAGAATATTTTAAAGAAGTTTCGAAAAATCAAAGACATGTCCTCGGTGTTAAAAGAGTATTATTACACACCCGTTTCTCCTTTATGGACTCCAATGCGACGGCGTGGAGTTATAATGTGTTCAGAACAAGTGAAGATCAAATTATCTTCGAATAAAATCAAGTCCACTAAAGGTTAAAATAAAAGAACAGGGCATGAACAAAGTGAGCGAATTCCGGTAATTCTAAAGCAATCCGAGTAGAGGTTTTTTGGTACCACAATAGGCACCTCACCAGTACTACTTGGTACCTGTGAGTAATCTAGCATTAGCTTCATTTCTTAGTCTATTTGAGTGTTAGCACCGTAAAGGAATATCACTTTAAGCATACATCTAATTATCATATGAATAAGTGAATATGAAATTGCAGTGGACAAACAATAAATCGTCAATACTTCCTTCATATCAATTTGTAAATTGATAGCAAAGACACTGCACGTTATAATTACTAACGTATTCCAAATTCAAAATTAATTTAATTTAATAAATGTGTCTATTGAAACTGCTTTGATGACGGAAAAATAAATATTCAATTATTTTTTTCTTTTGAACACCTGTTCTCTTTCAAGATGTTTTTTATTTCAGGGTTTCTAATTTCAAGCTTTGATCGAAAAACAAAATTTGCTTAAATTGATAAAAATATATATTTTTTTATCACGGTTTATGCTACCACTGCATTCATCTCTACACCTATATTATACATTATAAATAGCGAAGATATGTTTGTTAATAGATAAACTCAAAAATAACTTAATCGTTTTAAAAAATATATAAGACCAATGGAAATAGCAATTATGTGTAAAAGCGGAGCACAATAATTCAATAACTTAATATCATGTCATAAAATCATGGTACCTAATTATCGATGTCCTCTGCCTACCTTCTTGGGAGCCTCTTGTGGCATAAAGCAATGAAGGTATACCTATATTTAAACTAATATATTTATTAACTCTGTTAACTTTTCGATTAATCTAAAAATTTACATTTCATAATGCCTTCATGTCGATGGTACATCGTGCATAGAAATTGACGCAGTGCAGTAACATTTGAGTTTGAGAAAAAGGACAATAACTCGATTCTGGGCTTGGGTACAGGCTGGCACTGGCCTAGGCTAGCTTTGTTATTTAACAATTCATTTTACATTATTTTTACCTTTGAGTAGATGTGATGCCTCATTCAGCATCTGTAACAATTAAACAGTAATATAAGTCGGCTATTCATAATAAATATATTAGTCGGCTATGCATTATAAATGTTCCATACCATCCATAACATTATACCTACATTTGCACAAGATACCGCATCATCTACACGACTAGTCATGATCAATGTTTTTTCTGCTGGACTGGACTTGGACTGGAGTGTTCGGTTCGGACTTCATGAAGTAAAAATACTCAGGCAAAGTACAGGACGATATTGGTTAGTTCTTATACATACCTACACCTTTTGAGCCATATAACTGTCATCAGGAATCTACTAATCATGTTCTTCATGGCAAAACCTATCATCGGGTAGACAGAAGTCATAGAATGATGATTTTAATCTAATCTCTTCATAAATACCAGTCAGTTCTCTATTACTTCACCGTAAAGGTCGTGGTGTAACTAAGCACTTTATTTAAGTTCAGAAAAACTCATTGGTACTGTCGGGATTTGAACGTGCAATCGGACACCACGGCTTTTTTATTTATTCTATTAGTAATGCCTTGTGCTTTCTGATAACGCTATCGCGATAAGTTTTCTTTTTATACAACAAGAGTGGCAAACAAGCTTACGGCCCACCCGATGGAAAACGGTTACCGCAGCCTATTTACGCTTACAATACCGAAGTATCACTTGCGCGTTGCCACTCTGTGTTCGGAAAGTTGTACTGTGTTGGCAGCATAATGGGACTAATCCCTCTGCCGCCAACACAATACAACAATCCTCCCCCACCCCAAGGAGCTCATTACTGGAAACTTTATTCACCGCGTAGGAACACAACACAATAAATTTTGTTATTTGGCTACGGACTTCTATAAGGTGGAAGTCCTGCCCAAGTCGAGCAGCTCCAAATTCGAATGGGAAACCAGTTATGCCCTACCTCTCTTCTCCAAGATGAGAGGTAGGGCATAACGGCATCTTCTTCTTAAGAATCTCCTTGTCTAGTCTAAAAGTACTAGATCTGTGTTAATGTATGTACCTACTGTAATTATATTCGTACCAATTTCCAATGTTTCATGATAGGTGAATGGTATATTTCAACACTCTCCATTCACACCGTTATAAAACGGAAATACAATTTTCCAGCGGTCAATTTACTGCACTATACAAACACGCTACGAGTATAAGCACGACGCTGCAGCTAGCATGGTCGGTTCCTTGGGTATTTATACATAAAGTGGCTATAATTAGAAGTAATTGCTTATACAAAACGCACACGTGTGACTTCAATATTCACAGCAATTATTTTATAGATTGCGTGTTAAAGAACTGCCAGCATTCAATGTTTTGATGTGAAGGTATTTTTCACAATAAAATTATAGGAACTAGCAAATCAAAATATTCAACTTTCAACAACAAAAAAAAAAACATCGAATGAGGAGCTGTTTCAATGGATAACATGGAGATTTTCTTTAATAAGCTGGGACTCACATAAAACTAACGTATAAAGTATTTTTTTAGCCACTGAAGGATGGAACAAGTTGCCAAACAAGTCCCCACTCCGCCTGATGGTAAGCGGTTGTCACTGCCTGTGGAAGCTTACAACACTAAGAGTATCGTTCGCACGCCGCCGGTACTAGTATGTATGACATAAATCCGGAGATATTTCTCAACTTTCTTGTACGTAGACTAGTATAACCAACCCACACTTATTTATTGAAGTTTTATTGAGGTTATAAAGCCCAACTCTTATCTGGTGCCGCTGGTGGATTGCTACGACCACCGCCAGCCACCAGCACGTATTGTTTGACAAATGGAAATATAAATGGCATGTCAAACATAACCATTTTCGTGTCAGATGGCTATCAGAAAATTGCTCACTTTTTGTGGCGACGAGCGCGGAGGCGCCCTCTGTCGTGAAACGCATCCAATTTGTAATGACTACTGGCTGTGCTGAAGTCCATTCGAACCGCAATCAATATTGAAAGTAATCCGATACCTGACATTCAATTTGCAATGTTCATTCAAGCCGCGATAAGTTTGTTGTCGTTATTTGTATTTCTCACGTTACCACCGTTTTCTCTTAAACTATTTATTTACCTACTATTATTTAGGTATACTCTTTCTGACTAATTCAGAATAAAAGGACATGTTTGAATCAGACTGTTACTTATCAAGTTCAAGCAAATGCTTGCGAAATAGCAAGACTATTTTTTTGTTGATGTATTTAATGCCTTAATTTTTATTAAGTATCTACGAAATAATGTTTTTAGTATAATATCGAGACTCTTTTTACACACACTTTTTTATATAAGACTCAATTTGTTAGTTTCGGGGATCAAAAGTTGTTATGTATGGAATATATATGTAGCTCATTTTGCTGTCTTTTGTTAGTTGGAGGATCTGATCCCGACCGGGCAATTACAATTCTAAATTGGATATCCGTTGTCTTACCATGCTTGCAGTAAGTACTTACTTAAATATTATCCTTGTCATTTCGGAATAGTTTTTCAGAATATAGAAAGATTTCAGGAAATACAAAAGAAATAATACACGACTATACATACGCCTTAAATCAAATCTTAAGTCCAATAATTATAATATTAAAGAAAAGTAATGGGAAAACGAATCCAGTGAACCATTATCTGTTGTAATGTTCAAAGTAGTGGAAACAACACAGATATTAATATTGACAAATTTCTTAACACTGGCACTAAACTCAAATTACCATAAAACAACAGTTAAACAAAAACTGAGTAAATATTAATATGCCCTTAAATCACTTGGTAGTGAGTGTTTCTGCAATTAATAGCGCAAAATAACGTTATCAGTGAAACGGCACATTATACCGTGAAATGTTGGTAAGCATGTAGCGCATAAATAACGGACACTAAGCTGATTAGCATAAAACCGAGTCGACATTTACCGAATTACCCTAAAATCTGTTAACAAATGGTAGCTTTGCATAATTGAATGAGTCGAACGTAAACTCAGGCATATGGAGCACGGGGGCGAAATTTTTGCGTTTCTAACAAATTACAAACGACCCATGAAAACATAATGTAGCTAGAACATTTTTCCGTATTTGTCGACGTCAACCGAATGTTATCTACATTTGATTTTGTACATTTCATATTCGTCGTATGTAAAACAGCGAATGTTTGAATTCCATTAGGTAGATACGAGATAACACGTAGGCGAATGTGTATATTTATTTTGTCATATATTTGCGTTGCATATCTTTAACAAATGTAATTGGTCACCGTTTCGTTAAGTAAAAACAATCCTCGCCCTGCCCAAGGACCTCATTATTGGAACCCTTATTCATCGCGGAGGAACAAAACACAAAAAATTGTGTTGTTTTGCTACGGACGTCTATAAGGTAGAGGTCCTTCCCCACTCGGGCAGCTCCAAATTCGAACGGGATATGCCATACCCTACCTCTCTTACCACTTTTACCATACATTCGCTTTCGAATTTTATCTCAAATGTGTGCAGGTTTCATCACGATATTTTTCTTCGTTCACCGTAACATCGTGGTGTGATTAACTACTGTACTTAAGATCGGGATGTATGGTCTAGCTTGCAATCTTTGTGTTGCACGCAATTACTCGAACCACTCAGCCACCACGTCTACGTCGACTTTGTCATCGATATAAAGCAACTGGTGGTTGCTTTATATCGACGCCAAAAATGTTTGGCATAAGCATACACAGAGGATGGTCTTAGCGAGAACATGCATATCTAGTTCGTATTCTATTCTAGTTAGTATCGTTACCAATGCTGCATAATTGCCCATAGGCCTATCAAACAGCCACATGTTCACTTATTTATATCTCGTGGCCCAAAATCACGTCTGTATTCGTGTAGTATCGATTATATACTTATAACAGAGTTGGGATACTTATTAGGAATTGTAAGACTAGCTTCGATTATTATCTAAAACAACATTTACAGCCGTTTTAGAGTGTTCATTAACGTCAAGAGCTGGCATTCAGTTTTGGTATCTGTCTGCTAGAACTGTGAATTGCGGTCTTCCTCGAGATTCCCAGCTATTTGATCCAGCTAGTTTCTCTAAGCACTTTCTATTACCAATGTTAATGTTAATTCAGATCGCATATTTGTTGACTTGATTACGAATGATTGGAATAATTGTAATATTAACAGGCTATATTCGAAAAAGTCAATGGTAACTTTTAGTAGAATTTTCAAATCTTTCTTTCTTATATTTTCTTTAAATCTTTAAAACGGAAAGGTGCCTGACCACCCATCAACAACTAACTAGAACATTTTCTGTAGTCCTTCTTCATACGTAGTTCATGGATTTAATTTTTAGAGAAAATATAGCAGGCCGAAACTGTTTGCGGTTTTTCTTTATTACCGTAATACTCAGCTATACTAAGCCTGTCGCATGCATTCGCTACAAACTCATTTCAATAAAGTTTAGCTCGTGCGTCATGCACAAGTATATTTACATAATAGGATAGTCCGACCACCATTAATAATTACCCTATACAATTTTGGGTACAAAATTTAGAATTTTCACTATGTGTGTATTACGGTAACGAACTATTATAGTTACATTGTCATTTTGTATCACCATTTAAAATCCGTCTCGAGTCTTAATACGAATCACTCACACGAACAATGCCATAGACATACACTCCATCAACATAAATTCCTAAAGAAAAGACTTGTTGAAAGTCTGCACTGGTCTGGATGACTTTTCATATTTTCAGAGTATAGCAATTTTTACGTGACTATATAGGAATGGTTGTGAACGTCATTAATGGTTTTAAATGTCAATCGTTATGGTATGCTTAAAACTTACTATGTTATTTAAACAGGTAAAAGAACTGATGCCTTCAGATTTTGTCACAGTAGAACTGTATGTACATGCACCATAATATTTTGATTATTAGTAATTTACAAGAGATCAAACTTTAACCATGATTGTGTGTATGTAGTACATACATACAGTAAAGGATCCAACCAGTTCATAGTCAGATTATTTTGTATGAAATGTCCAGAATATTATTGTAACAAACTTCTGTACAGCTTCGTATAATTAGCAAAATATTCTTCAAAATGCTAATTCTGAAAATTTCTGATATTTCAAACCCATTTAAAGTAGCCAGACCCATTGAATTGCAAATTGTAGGGAAATAAAACGATGTTTGGCGTTTTCTGTTTTACTCATTTCGCCCTGTAAACTTTGTTTCCAGAACTTGCATGTAATTGCTTAATTCTACTGCGGCTACAATAAACTTCCTGTTGGTCTAGAAACAAGCTGCCTACACAATATTTATAGCCATGGAGTTCACTGGTCTTGTCAATATTTTCTCGCACTAAATTATGTTTCTGTAGGATTTTAAGAGATGGGCTTAAAGCTATATTACCACGCTTTTATTAGCTCTTTTAAAACAAACTTGCTAATTCCACATACCTACCAATCAAATAAGTAAATAATTAGTGCGGCCTGCCTGATGGTTAAAGGTACCCGCCATGTTTGTAAAAGTTATGCACACAAGGCAATGCTATCATTTATTTAAACAAGATTTCTTCTATGATTAAAGTTAATGATAATTCGATGTGATCACGTCGTATAATTGTATTTCATTATGATTAAAGTTGATTATTTAATATATTATAAATAAATAAATACAACCTCACTCCTTCCCACAGGGTTCCCCAATGGAGTAGGCAGAGGTGTATAGATAATACCCACACGCTCAATTTCTGCCGGAGATATATTTTAGGTGCCCACGTGACAAATGGCGAATGCACCGCCGTTGATCAAGACATGCGCCTTTGAATTTCTTCTCGGATAAAACTGCTCTGCATAGGATATCCAAACTAAGGTACAAATACTCGTGTTCAGCACACAATATCTGTACTCAGCGGGAATCGAACCCGCGACCACAAGTTTCACAGTCGGAAACTCTAAGCACTAGACCAGACGGCCGTCAAATACACAATAATAATCGGCCAGCACTGGATCTAGCCAAATAAGTTACTTAATATTCCACCTATAGCAAACCTTTAAATATGCTAGTTAGCAATTTTTGCCTACCTTTCTATTGTATTTCTTGCATGAGTTCATTGATATAAATACTAGATTAACTTTACTAATCCATCGAAATCCATGCAACGTACCTCTCGATCTGTACTTGATCAAAAGTACCAAAAATTTGAATGGTGCTAAAACTATTGCTAACAATATAACATACTAATAAGTATCAATAGTGGTAGGAATATCGTGATAGAACAGTCTATCAACACGCATCGGTGGTAAGTTTTCCAGGAATTTACTCGAATTGTATTGAAGTGCTATCAGCGTAATTACATTTCAAACAAAAAACCACACAGCCCTGACACAGCTATTTAATACTCTAATTGTTACACTATCATGACAGTTTTTAATAACACGTATGCGTTGTATTTTTCTGATTCTTATCGTTTCTACGTAAAATAATAGACAGTAACATAATTGCTTCGCCGCAGCGTATAATAGTCAACTGCATAGATTGCGAATTCGAACCTTGACTACACAGTTTTTTTAAAAACTGAAGTCACACAACCCCCAGGTTAATCACACTACGAGGTGAAGAACAAAATCGAGATATTAAAACCTGCATAATATTATTTTAGCCAAGACATTCGAAGACTAAGTACATGCTATCGATTCGCCACATGTCAAATCGCACCTAAATACCTATATCATATCCTTTTATGATGGCTTTATATGTTTGCCTATTTAATACAGGGACATTAGCAGGAAGGCGTGAAGATATTGGAATTGCTAAATACTTATAGCTCACAATACGCGTCGAGTGCCCACTATTTGTTTTTGAGCGCCATCTGTGAAAGGGTAGTTGAAACCGCTAAGGATCATCGCACTGCAAATTTTTCTATAGCTACAGTAGCGCCACCGCAGCCGCAGAAAAGAACCTATTCAAACTTTGGCGGACAGACCCACAGATGGCGCTTCTTTTGAAATTTTGGGAAAAGCATTTTCACTCGTTATTGATTGTATATTCGCTTTGCTTCAGTGTTAGCGACTAAGCGGAAAGCCTGTGTCGTAAAAGGAGATTTACCTTATTTTTTTATTTATCCTGTTATTTATTCTTCAAGGATAATTTCTTTGAAAGCGTCTTTCAATTCGGGACAAAGTATTTTCAACAAAATTCTCCTAAGGGATAAATAAAAGTTGACCTACACATGCAAAATGAGATCCTCTGAGTAAACGGAAGCTCCTTGTTATCGCCGTTAATAATATAGAGCTCGTATAACAAGCTTGAACCATTATAGATAACGGTAGGTACTATATTTAATGTATTAAGTATATAATATAAAGTAATATAAATAAAGTGACAAATAGTAAGTACCGACCTCAGCAACTGTCTATAATCCCCTCTAGCAATCATTAAGACAGATAAGCTCCATTTGTCTTCGTTACTAAATTACTGAGTGTCCACTACGAGAGGATTATGAGCACGCTACCCATATTCCTTGCGAAGACATATAATATTTTTACTCACAATACGCGCTTATGCCTAGACGAAATAGATTGCTTAATTCCAATCTCATGATTTTATATCATGCGTCTCCGATGAGCTTCACTGTCCGATCGAAGAAGTAATTTCATCTGGAAGGTGTTTAAATTTAAAGGCGTTTATAAAGTAATAATAATAATAATAAATACCTGGGACAATTCCACACAAATTGACCTAGTCCCAAATTAAGCAAAGCTTGTGTTATGGTAACTAGGCAACGATATATTTATTTATATAGATAGATATATACATAAATACATAGGATATCCAAGACTAACGTACAAATACTCGTGTTCTGAATTCATGTCATTCAATTCGTGTTTCAGGCGCGTGTATTTATCATTATTTGCTTTCCCCAATTAACGTGTTATCTAATGCATAAATAATAATTATTATATATCCTCACGCCTTCCCATAAGGGTCCCCGAAGGGGTAGGCAGATACCCCGAGGGGTAGGTAGGTTTATAGGTCGTACCCACACACTCACTTTCCGCCAGAGATTTATTTTATGTGCCAACGTGACGGCGATGATGGCGACTCCATGATAAATAAATATTGTTAGCCATCCGATTAGACCTACCTGCGATTACCGCATACAAACTAACTGTAAAATTTACAAACTTCACATCTTTATAGTAAAGACTAGCCGTTGCCCGCAACTTCGCTTAGCAAAGCTCCGCAACCTAGATCAAATCGATCGGACGCTCAAGAACGGGATCGTTAATAGTACTCGAAACCAACGAGCATGAATGGAAAGACTGATACGTGTGGATGAAGCGAAAGAGATATGTAAGTCTAGAGAGAACTGGCGCTCTATCCTCTCTGCCAACCCCGTTAGGGATTCGGCGTGATGATATGTATGTATGTATGTACCTCTATAAATATTACTATATGATAATATCCAGTCAGGATGGTGCAGTTGTGTTGCAAATGCGAGACGATAATACCCATAATATAAAATTAATTATGCATACGCATTATTTAATGTTGACGGCACGGAAGAGGAGTGTGGGTTGCATGTGGCAGTGGTATCTGCCCGCACCCGTGGGACAAGCGTGGGTTCTTATTTATAGGTTTTCGGTTTATAATCAAATTATTCTCACAAGAATTACAAAATGTTTCACTCACATGAAAACATTATCATTTAATTTAATTACACAATATAATTATAATTATCTAGTGACCGTTACATCATCACATCACGTCACAACACATTCGCTATTTACCTTTGTTTAAAGTTTTTTGCTCTCGTATATTAATTACCTTTTATATTAAATATAGTAGTCTATTTATTTTTATTTATTGTTTTTATTTTTGTTATATTCGCTTGGAGGTTTAGCTGTATTTTTGCGGGCCTTTGGCCAAGAGAAAAAAAATGAAATATCATTGACGTGGAGAAATTTATGACGGCATAAACGCGCCTTTATTATTATTATTATTATAATCATGACGTATGCATAAATAAGTATTATCTGTAGGCGGGCATAGATCCCAATATGACGATACTGAAGACTAGGTCACATTCGTAGCAGCGAGTGACGTCATAACTCATGTCACTATGTACACCTTTTCCTGCCTAGTGGCTATGAGTAATGGTCAGTCTGCTTACATTTACATCGGCTAGATATGCGAACCCTTAGGCTATATATACAATACTGCAACGCGGGTCATGGGAATGACTTCTTGCTAGCGTGGAGTGTTTTTACACGATTGTAGATAGTAAATCTTTTTTCGTTTCTACTGATACTGAATTCGATATAATCAGTCGTCATACTAATTTTATGAACGTGTTTTGTGTGTATACTATTATCGTACGTACGTATATAACTATTATCTCTACAATTAGAGATAATAGTTATATACGAACCGTAAACGATGTTCATATCGCGGAACGCAACTAGTGTATAATATATATATATATATATATATATATATATATATATATATATCTTCACACCTTTGTACAAGGGTCCCTGTAGGGGCAGACTGTGGCTTATAGGTAGTACCCACATATCAATTTCCGCCCAGAGATATTTTAGAAGTCAGTTGCCGTTACTCAAGCACGACTATACGTACTATACATACGCCTTTGAATTTCTCGATGTTTTCTTTCAGCGTAAAGCTCGTTGTGTGATAAGTTTGTATACTCACAAAAACTCATCGGTACAGTCGGGATTCGAACTTGCAATATTTGTCTTGCATGCAACTACTCGAATCAATCGGCAACCATGGCTCTCAGTGTAACCTCAGAGTAGCCTACTCGACCCGGCTTGACCGATAAAAATAATGGGCTAACTAAATAGCCGTGGTGGCCGAGTGGTTCGAGTAGTTGCCTGCGATGCAAAGATCGCAAGTTCGAATCCCGACTGTACCAATGAGTTTTTCTGAACTTAAGTACAGCGATTAGTCACACCACGAGCTTTACGGTGAAGGAAAACATCGAGAGGAAATCTGCATATGTCTGAGAAGAAATTCAAAGGTGTATGTATAGTCGTGCTGAAGTAACGGCGATGGACTCGCCATCTGTCACGTTGGCACCTAATATACCTCTGGCGGAAAGTGGGTATGTGGGTATTTACCTATACACCTCTGCCATCCCCTTCGGGTACCCTTGTGGGAAGGCGTGAGGATATATATATATATATATATATATATATAGCACGTTTATTGAGATAGCCTTACGGCATAATATATAAATATGTTAATACCCAAGGCAGCAGCAGTAAACATACGTACGTATGAACGTAAAACCTGGTAAAACCGCAGACACTCTGAGTATCTTATAAAGAGTGGCTGACTGGCTGACAGACAATACTGTAGACTTTTAGAGTACAAGTAAAGGAACAATAAAGAGAATAAATAAAGTGTTCATACAGCTTCAGTTAAATATTGCTATGTATAGGATAAATCAAGTTAACTCGTTTCAAATAGAACGTTAAATAATCATCTGAAATCGAATACCATCACCGAAAGAGATTTATCCATTTACCGTCAACACAAACAAAATGAAATAATAATTTGTCATCGAATTTGGCACACGTAGGTATGTTACTATGCGTAGGTACAGGCAGCTTCAAATGTGTTGGCTATATTGAGATTTATTACAAAAATATGTGGTACCGATGTACGAATATTCGACTGCAATATTCATATTTTAGAAGGTTATTTCGATTCAATATACGACCATGTGAGACCACAGACTTTTGGAAAATCATTGTTATTATATATAGGTAACACATATTTGCTTTACACATTATTTACTACTCCGTATGGAAAACATTAATATTTAGCCTTAGAGCCACAAAGGGCGCAATGTCATAGATGATCTCACACATGTACAAGGTGTCATCATCACCGTCCCAAAGCAAACGCTCTAGTCAATGCTGCGAAGGTTTCAATGTTCGATTTGCGAGTTTTTAGTCGTTAGAGTAAAATATACAACAGATAAGTCGCCCCGTCGTCGACCAGATATTAGCACAAAAGGCAGTATCAATGCCACTTTTTTTTTTATACAACAAGAGTGGCAAACAAGCATATGGCCCACCTGATGGGAAACGGTTACCGTAGCCTATTTACGCTCACGATACCGAAGTATCACTTGCGCGTTGCCACACTGTGTTCGGAGAGATATAGTGTGTTGGCAGCATAATGGGTTTAATCCCTCTGCTTCCAACACAATGTAACAATCCTCCCCCCTCCCCAAGGAGCTCATTACTGGAAACCTTATTCACCGCGAAGGACCACAACTCAAAAAAATGTGTTATTTGGCTACGGACTTCTATAAGGTGGAGGTACTGACCCAGTCGGGCAGCTCCAAATTCAAACGGGAAACCCGTTATGCCCTACCTCTCTAGTTTAAATGTGACTGACTACCAATGTCAGTCACATTTAAACTAAGGGAACAACGTTTCACATTTAAATTTGGAACACGTGGACTATCTGATTCAAAGACCTAAGGTTTGTAACAAACAAAGAGTCGATGACTTGCGAAGCCATGCGTATGTGCCGTATGCATTTTTGTTAGCACTGATGTGAAAGGCTGTACACATGCACTATCAATCACTACGTTCAGTCGCCGGTACCCGTGGCAGTACATTAGCTCCTTAATTAAAGCCTCGCGCAGATGGCACACCAGCACGTCATAGGTTCCAATTAATTCTTGTCACCAAACAAATTTGGCTGACGACTATTTTATTAATCTACGTAACATTGACTAATTAGTTGTAACCACGCGTTCACAAATTAATCTTTCTGATGGCGGCGGCATATGGTTTTGATTTTCATAATATATATGAATGTGGGACGTTTGGTATTAGAACAAATGATAATTATCCAACGTCCATTGTCAAACAGGAATTATATTATAGATATTGTTATCATTGTCATCGTCACGCCTTCCCACAAGGGTCCATAGGGACCCTAAGGACCTAAAGCAACCCTAAAGGGATATACAGAGGTGTGTAGGTACCACACAATCACTTTCCATCGGAGATATATTTAAGGTGACCACGTGACAGATGACGAGTCCATCATCAATTCTCAAGCACTAGTAATTTAATTTCTTCTTAAATGTATGCAGATTTTCTCTCGATAGTTCCTTCACAATAAAGCTCGTGGTGTGTCATCACCTTACTTAAGATCAGAAAATCTAATTGGTAACTACTCGAACATTTGTAGGTATATGTATATTTTCCGCCTTCAGCCTATCATGTTTAGAGTGAAGAGATTTTGTGTAAACCATACACAACATATTTTATGTATATATTGGTATTCACTGGTATTGCTATTAGTAGATTTTCCAATCTACAATCTTTACCCCTTTATAATATTAGGTTAGAACCAGCCGTTTGTGAGCTCACATACGTCTTTCGCTTCATCCACGTTCACACGACCAATGGTTACGAGCAATCTCCACCGATTCGATTTCGGTTGTAGATTTATTATACCTTAATATTTCAATAAATCTATGACCATTGTAATAATAAATAATAATTATACATACATATATAATTATCATCACGCCGAGTCCCCAACGGGGTAGGCAGAGAGTATAGAGCGCCAGTTCTCTATAGACTTACATACCTCTTTCGCTTCATCCACATTCATCAGTCTCTTCATATATGCTCGTCGGTTTCGAGTACTCTTGACGTTCCCGTCCTTGAGCGTCCGATCGATTTGGTCCAAGTAGTTGGAACTTTTGTTATCTCGCTTCATTTTTCGACATTCAATCAGTAAAATGGCAACATTATTTTGACTCCAAGGAGGCTTACCGATAGGCTGTTTCGTGTGGGGTAAGCCCTTGTTACAAACAACACGTACCTTTTCACTTAGAGCTCTAAGCCCCTTAATATTGGCGGTCCATAAGTATTTAGGAAAACAACGTAAGACCCGTTTTATGCAAATTATCCGAACCTTATGAAAACATGTAAAAATATTGCCAAAGGGCGTTGCACACGTCAGAGTGACAGACATCGGTAGAGTCGCCGTAAGCCACTAATCGGCTTGTCAGGCGCAACCCCGGGCATTGACTTTCAGATCACGTACTTGCAATCTGCATGCCACGACAATGTAGGGGAGACCTAAAAAAACAAATTTTTTATCAGAACCACGATGCGCATCTGATTTCTGGTGGGACACTATGATTTACTTTGATTTGACGATTTGACTAAAAGAATGGTTATTTAAATTTCTTTTCACTTCCCTTTTTAACCGACTTTAAAAAAGGAGGTTACTCAATTCGACCGTATATTATTAATGAAGAAGTATATATATATATATATTATATATCTTTCTTACTAATGTTATAAATGTGAAAGTTTGGATGTTTGCGGTTCTTTCACGGCAAAACGGCTGAACTGAGTGGCTGAAATTTTAAATCGTGATGGCTTATACCTAGGGTACTTTTTATCAAAGTTCGTACAGGAATAAAATTTGTCTTATTTTTAATATTAATTCAGATTTGCATCAAAATGATATCGGTACTCCTTAGTGATTTTGATTTAAATTACATTTTATTTTGACACCTCAATTCTGTCATTACAAAAATTCCGAATAATTCTTGGTTGGTGGTTGGTGGCTTGGCGTGATGATATGTATGTATATATATTAAGAGTAATTGTTAAAACTATTCATAAACATGAAGCCGTTGGTGGCCGAGTGGTTCGAGTTGTTGCCTGCGACACAAAGATCGCAAGTTCGAATCCCGACTGTACCAATGAGTTTTTCTTAACTTATGTACAGTGATTAGTCACTCCACGAGCTTTACGGTGAAGGAAAATATCGAGAGAAAACCTGTATACTTCTGTGAAGCAATTTAAAGGCGTATGTATAGTCGTGCTTGAGTAAGGGCGATGGACTCGCCATCTGTCACGTTGGCACCAAATTTTTTTTTACTTTCGGGGACCCTTGGGAATGCGTGAGGATATTATTCATAAGCATGCTGAAATCAAAAGAGAACTTGTTGTCAAAATTGGCGTCCTGCTCTCTCTGCCTACCTCATGACGGATTCCGCGAGACAATAATGTACCTATTTAGCTGTATAAATGGCCAGCTGCCATGCTGCATGGTAATGCTAATTGGCTCAGCATAATATTCCCTTGTCAAGAAAGCTTAAAATTTACGTAAAGCATCCTATATTGTCATATTTTTCCTTCAAACTTCTTATTATGACAATGAAGATAATATGCGATTTATTATTCAGTTATTCAATAGGTAAGCCAACATTATTATTAACCTTTCAGAGCGTTGACAGAGGAATCAATCATTAAGCTCTGTTTACTAAATCGTGCAATACACCGAGCTAATTTATACGACATGTAATTAACACATCATAATACATATTTCCTGTATATATTTGACGTGCCTTGAAATTAATCTAAGGGTGTCAACCCTCGAGCCAATACACGACGGCTTGCGTTTTGGTAAATTTAATAAAGAGCTACCGGTGAAGCCTACTCGCGCCTCTAAGATTGATGTGGCGAAAAATACACACAGTGGAAAAGAAATTAAAAGCGATGTCAACTCTTCAGGCAATATTAAAAGTTTCACAAAGACCTGGAAGCAATATAGAAGAAGACAAAGCCGACGTAAATCGCCTCAAGTAGGTTATTTACGACATCCATAAATGATATTTTTAGTTATTTGTTTTGACAATGATTAATGTTATTTTATCGTGGAAGTCAAGTATTTATTATGTCAACCGGAATGTTCGGAGTTGGGTATGTACGTTAATGTAACTATTTTAGCTACTGTTGAAATCTTAGTTAAAGTCATGATTTTTGTATTCTGTCACGTAATTACGCAAGCAGCAACAAAACAAAAGATTCTTATATGAACTGTACTGCTGTAGTGATGATCAGAAACATATTTAAGAAGACAGTACTAGCTGTTGTTAGATTCCGTACGGAAACATAATAGTAATACTATCAACTAAAATTAAAACTTGCAAAGGGCTATTAGTGTAGGCATTGCAATTCATGTGGCACAACTAATAGTTGTGTCATTTACCTATTTTTAATTGGAAAAAGGCTTATAAGCATTTTCCTCGGGTTTCCAGTGCATACAGTGAGTACGAAGCAAAGGTTTCGTCAGCATAGCGTCTGATTTATACCAAGCCGTTACAAGTGAGTGACAGTGACAAATGACGTCACACAACGGTCACGGCCCGTGTGTTTCGTGTCACATGCGTGCATGCAGTGTTGCGTCACAGCACCGTATCTTCCCTGCTTGTTTATAGCCGTCCGCGTGTTTGAGTTATGGCGTGTTTGTCTCATGTGTGACGTCAAGTAAGATGAATTTATGGCAAAGAATGTAAAGAGGAATATTTTATTTGCACGCTGTCGCGAGCCTTATTTCGGGGGCAAGCCATAATAAAATTCTTGACATTATTGTTCTACATAAAACGGATCGGCGCTTAGTGTATTGTTTAAATAAATTATTTATTATACTCTCACTGATATCTGACTTCAATTGTAAAATGGGACTCATTCATTAATTTCAAATTGACGCAGTATAAACTAAGCATTGACAGTAAAACAAACGTATCGGTCCCGCGAGTCTCATCAACTTTCATTAACACGTCGAACTTTTAATGATGATAAATCATGTTTAAACACATATTTAGAATCGTATACCGGCTGCGTAATGAGAACTCTCACGTCTAGTCATGGTATAATTACTGGGATCATTAATAACGTACTGTCAACGGATGAGACGGTATTAATAAGATGTCATATGTTATGACACTAATATCGTAACTCGACCAATTAAGGATTGTGATGAGCAAGTCTTATAGAGCATATATTACCTGTATAACTTTTTGTGAGCCACTGTGGCCGACCCGTTTTTGTAGTAGTTTATGGTTCAGACCTACGTAAGTACACAATGTTTATGATGAAGGAAAATGTCGCCAGGAGACCAGTAAAGTATGAAAAGTATTACGTATATGCCAGAGAGAAGGCGACAGACTTTGGCCATTCTGGTGCAAGTATGCATATTCCACTTAGGTACTATTAAGTATGACCGTATTATCGTAAAATTGTCGTGTTGACATCTTAATATACAGACTGCTGAAACTCAATATCATTATAGTCTGTGCCTACTGAACACAGTTCTATAAAAATAAGTTCAAACGTACCATACTACTGCATAACGGATGCTTTTTGATAGTAATATAAAAAAATAACAAAATATATGTAAAATAAAGTTAATACGCATCAAGCAACTGCATTCATATGAGAATTAAAATAAACAGAAGAGATTTTTTAGGTTAGGTTAGGTTTGAAATTTCTAACGGAACGTTGTACCACAAACGAACGTTTTTGTTACACAAAGTTCAAGTTAGCTTTATTACTTTTATTGTTTGATGAAAAGTTTGATGAAGATTGTACGATAGCAGCTCAAGGTTCATTTGTTATGTTTCAATGCTTCTTTAGCACATATTGTAATCTGTTGAAGTTAAAAAATGCGTCCGTCTACGAACCCAATAAAAAAATGTCTTTGAATTCATTTTGTGTCGTGTCACAAACAAAAGGTATTTAAATTCGAGAGTACAATTGAAAAGGTACTTTCCGGCTGATCGAAAAGGCTAACGAAGGAATCCTTCAGTTTACTGTGTAGTGTGTTTTTGTTACATACTCTACCGTGATATGCTGTCTATACTTGATTTTATATTATGTATGTTTGAGAAGAAAAATAATTTTAAAGTATGATTGTGCTTGAATAACGGCGATTGACTCGTTACCTATCACGTTGGCACCTAAAATATGTCGTAGCGGAAAGTGGCTGTGTGGGTAATGCCTACACACCTGTGCTTATCCTTTCAGGAACTGTACGTACGTAGTTTAAGTTGAAAAGACTCATAATTTTTTCATTTGTGCTTGGTTTTAATAACTTGGTTTTAACCTACACACCTCTACCTACTTTGACGCTTATGTGAAGGCGTGAAGATATATTTTTATGATTATTTTGTTTCCATTTAACATAATTAGAAGCATTGCATCTTCCAAAGGGATATTGAAATGACAGCAAATTGAACGCTTCACATGCCTACACGCAATTTCGAGACCTCGCCCGTGTTTGTAGACCGCCTACGACATGGTGCGTAGCATTCGTAGCACTTCTCGCGCAGCTTTGTGTGAGCTCATATGGCGGTCTTTTTGCGCCTGAAGATCGAACGACGACAGCTGGTTACGATATTTATTGGTCCACAAAATGTTATGTGACAACCTAACGTTATAATATAATGTATTATTATCGCTTTATTAATACATTTATAAAATGTCATTCATAGAAATGACATAATATTACTGACTAATACAAACCATATCAAGTTCGTATATATATTAATTTATTTCAATGAGTATTTTTTAACCATTATATTATCTTATAATCGGTAATACCAGGCCACCATCGCATACAGTGCTAGATTATTAGCATTTATTCCATTCAACTAATAATAAAATTAAATGATTGTGATACAAAACCAACTTATGTAATAAAGTTTTACCAATTATTAAAGTTTCATAAAAACTCGTCAAAAATAACTTGTGTAGATCTGAGTAAGTAGACGTTTTTTTACATTTTAAACATCGAGAACAATAATGGCTTGTTTTTAGACATGTCACATTTTCACACCATTGGAAGGCGAAAAGCGATGCTTTGATAGAAGCGTGAACAGTGCTCGACACAGCTACGTGTGAAACAAACAAGCCTCCGGTGTGAGTGGTTGAAAGGAGTTTATAGAGCCTCCGCGCGACGACCACTCCGAGACACACGGCACAAAAAAATGTGCTGTTCCATGCCCAGACACGATTATTGCATACTCATAATTGCAACCTAGTCATGGTAATTTTATAAGTATGTAAAGCTAGTCTTTTTTTAGTGTAGTGTAACGCTAACTAACGCATTTTCGTGCCCCGGTTTCACCCGCGTGTCTCGGTTTTTATTTCGTAATTGCAAACTAACATCCTCACAAACGTTCGCATTCATATGACTAGTAAGATAGACGAATGATAAGCGGTTCCCAACGCGTGTTACAGACATGAAGGTTGGAATGACCTGATGAATTGATCCTACCATCTCAGCCTATTTAGTAACGATTTATAGAAACTTAGAGATGAGTAAGCCACCTGCCATAAGCAAGCTGAGCAATCGTCATCACAAAACGGTACGGCTTATTTAGCTTCACTGAGTACTCTCGAATTACGTGAAGATGAAACGAGATATTAATTACCTTCAAATATTTCAAATTGCTATATACACCTGCACTATGATGTCCATACAAAAAAAATATGGTGCTATTTTCAGAAGCGGATTCCTGAACAGATTAACATTATATGTATACAGTTTCAGTGAAAAACCAATATCCGTGAATATACAATACTGAATACCGTATTTTGTGTTGAATTTACTTCCAATTTGAAACGCCAATGCTCGGCGTTAAAAAAGCAATTCTATGCTTTTCAACAAAATAGCAAAGCGAATATTAAACGAAGTGACCGGAAAATTCAATAGCACTCGGGCAGCGCGAACGCGGAGTCACGAGAGGCAGGCTATACCACGCGCGGCGCAGGCGACGGGCCGATCCGCTCGCTCCAAACATCCAGTAAAATACTCCCACTGAACTTAAATTTCAATAAATTGAAAATCCTCACGTTCACTACAGTGCTTTTAGTGTGAATCAAAATAGTTATTTCAAATTCTGTTACACGTTCATTTTCCAATCAAATGGGTCATGTTTATTTGTTTGCGTTGCAATTTTCAATGTAATAACAGTGATTGATTTCGTTGAGAGTCCAATGCGATTTCGCCCTCAACGTGTTACTAACGTAGTTGGCAATTTCCTTTATCCGACAATATTGTAACACCTTTCAAATACATAGGGCGGCAAGCACGTCACGTGAGGCGAGGCACGCGCTCGCGCGTCCCGTCTTCACTAATTACTGCGTACCGACGCTCGTTCCGCATTTTTCATACAGATCACGGACCTACTCAAGTCGGCGCTATCGATTGGAAAGTTCCGTCAGGAATTACTTCGAGGTTCCGTCGAGGAATTTTTGGAATGCAGTCAAGGGAATGCTCCTTTATTTTCTATGAAAAAGGAATCACAATTGCTTAGCCACGCCGTATTTTTGTTATATATACCTATTAAATGTATCATAAACCTACTCTCACTTTTCAAAAAAACTTTCTGTTTGCATATATATTTGCCTTACTAATATTATAAATGTGAATGTAAGTTTCTTTGTTACGCTTTCACGTAAATCTACTCAGCCGATCATGATGAAACTTCGTACACATATTCTTGGCGGAATTAGAAGTAACATAGGATACTTTTTATTGAAAAAAAAAATCATTTTTACGAAAGATAAGAAAGCCGTCCGAGCCGACGAAGTCGCGATCACAGCTAGTACAAAATAAATTTCGGAAGCCACGCGGTAAGAAAACATTGTCGTTTCTGATAAAACTATACTCATCTAAATATAAAAATAGAATTAGAAAAAAGAAATAAATAATATAGTGAAACATTTTTATACATAAAAACGAACTTAATTTTCATAAAACTTGTTTACAAGTTTTGTTAAGAAATCGAGACTTGGATATTGTAACGCCAGATGATAATGTACAGTGTTACGTGTGTTAAAAGACGCTTGCAGTCCCGAAGGTGCCTCCGCAATTGGCTAACCGCAAATGTACGTAGTTACGTACACTTGATAAAACAAATTGCATTAGTTTTACGTAGAGATAAATTTCAAGACGAACTGTTCAGAAGTTAATTATTAACTTAGTCGTTAGTAAACTTGCTGAACAAACAAAGAGGACCTTACTATTATACAGTAGCAAAAAATGGTGATCTAGATACATTCTTATTTAGCTTTGTTGATGTTCTTAAACGTCGTTAACAAAATGCAATAATTAGGTATTTTAGGTAGCCGTTAGGTAAACAGATTTTATCTTTTAGATTTTACTTACCTGCATAGGAGAGTCAACCCGTTGATTCAAGTCCAGAATTGGTAGCAATGCGATTGGCTGGATCATACAGATGACAGGCTCCATCGACATAAGGCCATGAAAACATTTTGTAAATGGAACAGTTCTTCAAAAGTACTCAAAAACAAGAAAAATGCCCCTAATAGCGAATGTGGATGAAGTGAAAAAGATTTGTTAATCAGAACTGACAAGTCTTTCTGCCTACCCAGCTATGACACGTATGCATGTATGTAAAGGCCGTGGTGGCCGAGTGGTTCGAGCAGTTGCCTGCGACGCAAAGGTCGCAAGTTCGAATCCCGACTGTACCAATGAGTTTTTCTAAACTTAAGTACAGTGATTAGTCACACCACGAGCTTTACGGTGAAGGAAAACATCGAGAGGAAACCTGCATACGTCTGAAGAAATTCAAAGGCGTATGTATAGTCGTGCTTGAGTAACGGCGATGGACTCGCCATCTGTCACGTTGGCACCTAATATACCTCTGGCGGAAAGTGGGTGTGTGGGTATTACCTATACACCTCTGCCTACCCCTTCGGGGACCCTTGTGGGAAGGCGTGAGGATGCATAAGAATAGTATAAAATGATTTAGTCTACTTCGCCTTATTCGAACTTAACGACGGATAGCTTTTTTATATTTACATTTTACAACGATTATAAATGTAGCAAATGCGTAGTTGTTATACGCTGCGAGGCAGTGATGGGGTCCGTGTTTCCTCTCGACGAGTGCCGACTGCCACTAGGTAGCTGTTGTTTTCTTTTTTGCACTTCATCTACCTCCTGTGCGTATCAACGGCACTCGAGTGGCGCGGGTGTAAATTGAAACACTTGCAAATTTACCCCATACATTATTCATGTTCCAAACACCCTCGGTGAGGCTGACTGCTGACAGTTACAGTTGACGCAAACTTCACTAAACTGATGGAGAAATAAACCGAAGGTCGTCTACTGTATACGTAACCTTTATTCAATCACTTTTATAACAGAGTTTTTCGTATCACTACGTAATATATTAAATAATTACTCAATTACTAATTTATTTTAATTACTTTGATTTTATTTACCTAAAAGATAACGAACGTAATTTCGGGTTAACCATGGAAATGAAAGTAGATGCAGCGCTTAATATTCACAAAAAGTTGCGTCTTGTCTAGTCTAGTTAATTTTTGATAGCGATGGCACGCCATGTTATTAGAGCGCTACAGAACCTATAATGCACAGGGCAAAGCACACTCCATTCTGCCAGACACATAGCACATAAGTAAAGTGGGTCAACCATTATACGCCTAACAAATGGGGCACCCGCCTAAGTCGAGCTGCAATAAGGAGCTGCTTCAGAAACCCACAACCTGTATTATTCTGACCCTAATAAATTTGCCGAGTCAAACGGGCATTGTCAGACAAATGAGTTTGAAGATGTCGAGTACAAACAAATAGACTGTGCGGAGAATACGAGAAATTTCTAAAGCAATACAGGTGTAAGGACGGATGTTTATGCAGTATATTCCCGGATTTATACTGTAAGGAGTTGGTAGAATATTTACGGACGGAATATACAAAGCGACTGTTACACATTTCTTCTTGGAAAGTGCAAGAAAATCGTATTCTATTTTTAATATTATAAAGGACAATAAATAAAAATACCCCACCTCAAAACCTACAGAAGCGAAATGTTAATTTACAAAACACATTTTCCTTGGAGAGTTTAACGTAATTTCTTTCTCACCAAGGCGTTTCCTGAAATAAATTACAAGTGTAAAATTCACAACAACAAAAGCGAAACAACAAAAGGCTCGCGGCTCGCAACATCCGGACGACCCTTCCAAACTTAGCAGCCTGATTACGGATTTCCGAGCAAGAAAAATAAAAGGAGAAATAATACACAAACATGTAAAAAAACAAGTGTTTTCAAGAAAACCATTCCTGTGTCTTTAATTTAGAATAGGGACCACTACTTGCAGATTGTTACATGACTATGCTCTGTCTATATTTTCCACTGAACATTTTCTCGTGAGGAGCACGTTTATATGAAAATCAACGTAATCGAAAAGCGCTGGTTGCGGGGTGTAGTGCCTGACGTAGAGGTGGAATCGAGGATCTTTCCGTGGCTCAGCGTCCCCCCCTGGGTTAGGAGTCGGTGCTGGTGGAGGAGGAGACATGATACCCGGTGTCTTCGGCAAATTAAACGGACCCCTACCCTGTCGTAATATTTCATATCGGACTTTCTTCCACAGGAAAGGTTTTTTGTGCGAAGGTCCGTGATGCGTGTCTAAATGTCTCGTGTCTTCTTTCTTTGGAAACGGATACGTCAGTTCATACATTTCAGCAAGTGATAAATACCAATACTCAGCACCATCACCAATTATAGGGAAAAGTCTCTTATTTGAAAATTTTGGTCGGTGTTTTCGTACGAACTCATCATATTTGCGTTTTAATCTCTTCATATACTCGTGATAGTGAATAGACTTGAGAAGTTTCTCGAATTCGGATAGCTCTGTTGTTACTGGCTCTGAGTAAACGCCGGCACAAACATATGTTCTCAATAAATGGTGTAATTTGAAGACTACAAACGCCAGCCACTGACGAGCTTCCTCTTCTAATATTCTCAAGTCATCAGCTCTACTTCTGACACCGAATTCTGCTGCTTCTGCCGCCCGTCTCTCACCGCGCTCTTTTACTGTAGCTAGCCAGCGGCGATACGACCGATAGCAAAACTTTGTACGCCTTGAAAAATGTCCTCGCCAGAGGGCCTGTAAGTACAACGAACCATGTGAGTATTATTTACTAAATACCAATAAACTCACTTTTTGCTACAAAACATTTTAATACATTTTCATATTTTATTAAATGCTAAGACATTTCCTTCGATTAGTTTAAAATATAATCTGTAGAAACAAATACATAACTAACTAACGTGATAGATGGCGAGTCCGTCGCCGTAAATCAATCACGACTATACATACGCCCCTTGGATTTCTTCTCAAACGTATGCAGGTTTCTTCTCGATGTTTTCCTTCACCGTAAAGCTCGTGACTTATCACTGTACTTAAGTTCAGAAAAACTCATTAGTACAGTCAGGATTCGATCTTGCTTGATATTTGTGTTGCGGGTAACTAACTACTCGAACTACTCGGCCACCACGTCTCTTGGCAAAAATATTTAAGATCCTTAATCAAAATGTTCGTTTATTTATATAAAAAAATTCTTGATTCAAGGTTCTACTAATATAAAACAGAGCCCGTAGTACAATTACTCTGACCAACCAGTTAATTATACTTTCAATGTTGTGCCTAACCTTTTTTTAAAGGTAAATTGATTCTGAATTTGTAACGGACCCTCAAGAACGGGAACGTCGAGAATACTCGAAACCGATGAGTATGTACAAAGAGACTGATGAATGTAGACGAAGTGAACGAGGTATGTAAGTCAAGATAGACTTGGCGCTCTATACTCTCTGTCTACCCCGTTCGGGACTTGGTGTGATGATATGTATGAATTTGTAATCCGACTTATAGCTTTTTGATTTTAATTGTAATTATAGTTGTTTGATAGCATTTTATCAAAAGTGTATTAAACTACTCAATAAACACTCTAGTTACCTGTATTATGATAGCAGCCCGAGCGTAATGCCTATCGTGCTTATTCCTTACAGCCCTCCTTAAAGCATTTCGATAAGCTTTTCGGGCCCTATGTATTCTGTATGCGCACTGTATTATTGTTGCATTCTTGGCCAACCACGCAATGTGTTTCCTGATCAAGTATCCTCTGGTCAAACGTTGGAGAAGTAACACAGCGATGAACCTCCTGTAGCGACGACCCTCGGCAATATCAGTACGTTCCTGTAGCTCTCCATAAAATTCATTCGGTGTTTGGAGTAATTTAAAAACTGTAGCCATCACAGATCATTGAAACATTCACTTCACTTTTTGGATATAAAAATGACATTTGACGTTAGTTAGATGGTTGATTGTTATGACGTTGGTATGTTTATGACCAGTGACTATTACATTATTGAGGATAACACCTACGTACGCAGCTGTAGTACTGGCCATATGAATAATTCAAAGATAAAAAAGGAAGAAAAAAGGCTTCTGATTAAATAGAGGGAACGGGAATTAAGAGATTGATTGAGTAATTCAAATGTAAATGATAAACAATACGCAATTTTATTCTTTATAAATGTTTTCTAAATAACGACAAGGTATAGTAAAAAAATATTTCGTTCTTAATGAGGGTCGTGTTCAGCTATTTAACTTTTTCAAAATCCCGGCGAACGGCGCACCTGCACCCCAATTGTATTTCCTATGCGCACTTAATCATAATGACACTTCACCTGTTTTTCTGGGCTCAGTAATAAGTTTTTTATGTTTTTTTATTTTGGTTCTCAAATGAGGCGATGTCTCGGTTGCCCATTTCGTTACACTCCCCTCGAGTCACAATGCGAGTTGTATTTGTAGTCCTCTCCCCCTGGCAGGTGAGCTCGTGTGAGACTTCATGAATAATTCAACGATCAAATTGGCAAGGTGTGTACGCCTGTTTATTTATTTTCACCCGAAATTTAGTGGTAATTTTCATACACACGGGAGACTATGAGCTGAAATTGAGTTTGCTTATGTCATATTAATTCAATGTAAATTATATCACAATTAGGCTGGAACTCGTAGTACCACTGATAGCAGTTGTTTTATTTGCATTATTGTTCTACGTGGGCCGAAATTGTGATTCCATTTAAATTCACAAAGACAAACGTCCGAAAATAATTGTTTTGGTAACAATAGCGGGTCCTGTTTTTAAGTCGTTAACAACTCTTGAAATCAAGACTCGGAGGGAGGTGGTCTTTAATAATTAATAATGTACCCACATCACGAAGCCTTCTCGACTGAGAAATAATGACTGCCTTGAATTTTTTATTTTAGACGTATAAAGAGATATTGCAACCAAGACACTGGATATGTGGACACGAACCTTGTATTTTATTTTGTTACGCAAATATGAATAAAAAAATATTATCTTCGTCCGTAAACTATTTAATACTCATGTATGGGTACGTCTCGAGTATTAGAAAACCGAAAAGTTTTAAAATAATTAAAATCGTGATAGAGGTGTAATAACTATTATCCTATTATAATATTCTAATACCGACGATTACCTATGTATGATGAGACTGATGAATGTGGACGAAGCGAAAGAGGTATGTAAGTCTAGAGAGAACTGGCGCTCTTTACGATGATTTGATGATGAAATCCTTATTTAGTACAGATTTTTATACGTAACCAAAACATTGTAATAAAAACTCAACTGCTAAGCGTCTCCCGAACAAAAGTTTGAAAGACCTTTCCACTAATGACTCGATTCACGCGCGAGCACAAACGGCGTGATACATACCTACCAAGTGGCTATTAAAACACCATTAGTGTACCTAGTTACTATTACAGAACTACAACACTAAAGAAATTTTAATGGCACAGACTTTGTCCGGTCAACCTAAAACAATACCATACATTATATTAGTGCAATTGGGCATGGAAATGCTGATAGTTTTTCTTGATACCTTATTTACTAATTTGGGATACTTTACGCCTTTCCACAAAGGTCTTCAAACGGGTACGCAGAGATGTAACAGCATTTTTTTTAAATATATTCAGGTGCCATTTTGGCAGTGGCGAGTCAGTTGGCACGACCGTATTTAAAGGTGTCTCATTTTCATTCATAAACGTACATTTCCGTAGGATGTTTTTCTTATGCAATTAAGTTGTGATGTTTAAAAATCAATGTAATTAAAGAAAGAAAAACTAATAATTTGCTACTGTGAATTTTACTAGTAAAACATAAACAACACAGATATATTAATAGCACCTCATCCTGCAGGGTCGGCAACGCGCGAGTGATATCCCTGGTATTGCAAGCGTCCATAGGCTGCGGTAACCGGTTACCGTCAGGCGGGCCGCATGCTTGTTTGCCACCCAAGTGATGTAAAAAAACAATTGAGAACAAAACATGTTTTCATTAGGTACGCGAATGCTTGAATGAAGTCAGCAGACCAAATTCTACTTCAAAGTTAAAGTCCGTTGTGAAGAGGGTTTATCGTGCCTGTCATCAAACGGATAGTTATTGGGATAAACTCTCATAGTGAAGACACGAAACGGAAAAACTCGAGGCGGAAATCACAGCTGAATAAACATCGTGCTTGAAATACGAGCAGAACCATATGTTTGCGATTGGGACTGTCCAAGATCAAGTTCAGTGAAGTTGTTAAACTACGGGGTCCATTTGATAATGTCAACATTGTTTTCATTGGTATAAGGGTATACACATTAAGAGGTTAACTTGGACTTTGCGTTGCAGGCGACTACTTGAGCCACCAGGTTACCAATTATAAATACACCCACAACGGTGTATTTATAATTAGTATCTACGTACACTTGCCGGCGTCCATTAAGCAGCGATTAATTCTCAATGTAATTGGAGCTTTCGCTCATCATGAAACAAGAACTATGACAATAACAAGAACAGGCGCTGTTTTACCAGAATGACAATAATACTGGAATTTATCGTCTACATCTACGTAGATGTCCGATTTATTGTTACCTATTGAAAATATTCTTCTAATCTTCGACTTGAAGATATCCCTAAATTATACATCACTCACATATCCACTCCCTCTCGGGGTAGTTAGAGGGAGTAGGTATAGCGCCAATGTTCTCTTAGCTTGTAGACCTCTTTCGCTATATTAAATATAAAATTAACTAAATAAAATTCAATAAACTCTTCATACATGCTGGCATGTTTCGAGTACTCTTGACGTTCCAGTCCTTGAGTATCCGTTTGATTTGAATTATATAGATATTATAAACGATTTTTTTTTAACTCTAGATGTTGCTTAGACAATTACGGGCCATGATCAGTTCGAACTTAAAAAAAACATGAAATTTAAGGCATTATTATTGAATAACTGTCCTTGTGGGATCAAAGCTATTACCACTTACCCTTCAGGTAGTCCTACGGGTTGCTATTTCAAAGAATTAAATATGTGTATTTCAATTTTTCCCGTTTCTGTTTGATGTTATTTATTTATACTCCTACACAGTAAGAGTATTAACAGCATATACACACGTATTTATCCAATCGACTGAAACAATCACGGATTCCCTTTGATTAAATTCCTGAATCGAAAGCTGATTACAGCAAAGTTCAGTCGCTTTGTAATTTGTTATTTCCACACACAAAGTGGACATCAGTTAAATTACATTTAATTGACATTCGCACGGTGGGAAACACAAAGTACATTTTCCAATAATCATTCCTAATACTTGTTATTGAGCTTATACACCCTGATGGATTGATTAAGGCTGTAAAGAGGAAGAAAGGCATGTTACGTTGGTTTGGACACATAGAAAGGATGAGTGAAGAAAGATTGTCGAAACAGATTTACAAGCAAAAGTGTGTGCAAGAAGAGGCAGAGGAAGGCCACGTTCCAACTACCTGGATCAAATAGATCGGACTCTGAAAGACGGGAACGTTAAGAGTACTCGAAACCGACGGGCATGTATGAAGAGACTGATTGATAAATGTGGACGAAGCGAAAGAGGTATGTAAGTCTAGAGAGAACTGGCGCTCTATACTCTCTGCCTACCCCGTTAGGGACTTGGCGTGATGATATGTATGTATGTATGTATATTACAAAAGTTTACTCACAATTTAATTTTTCCACCGCTGCAGTTTGAGAGGTACTGAGGTATTTCGTAACGTGATTTTATTGTTTTTATTTAAGCTAAGTAACTACATTTTCCGTTAGCGTTCACCCCAACGTATGTCATTGCCAAATAAATTATAAATATCTGATCTCATAAACGCTGACTGAAGACAATATTGAATAGAGCTACAGAGATGCTGACTTGAGGTCGCTGGTTCTATTGGCGCTGGGAATGTACTCAAATATGTATTCTTTCGTCTGAGATGAGATTAAGGTATCCTTCCGTTTATGATGTATGTATAAAATAATTTGAAAGTAACTTTATCAACATTAGTTCAACAAGACTCAAGCACAAGTACTATAGTAATATTCACTAATTCAGTTATATTAGTTGAACACTAAAACGCTTTGCTAATTACAGTTAGACGCTCCAGAGATGCTGCAATGCAGTATTTGAAGTAATTTTCTGTAATATCCTTAAGAGAATACCAGGATGACTTCCTCCCAAGAACTTGGATGCCTATGTGCGCGTCATATTACTGGCTACGTGGTCTGCTAAGTTTAGAGCAATATAACTCAATTTCAGATTAGTGCTAGTACCATGTTCAAGTCAAGTCTAAAATATTGTTATGAATGAACATATATAAGTTACTCTTATTTCTCTGGCTGCGAATCTATAGATATTTGCAAATAAGGGTAAGTCAATATTTATTTATATTAAGATAAATATCGCAACAGCGTTTGAGCTTCCAAGTTTGGAACAAATAAATATGACCATGTAAAGAAAATATGAAAACTTGGTATTATATACTATTGCTAGCATTATGTAAATAAGAGCAGTGTCTAAATTCCGGCAAAAAATTACAATTATTTTAATTAAAAAAACTACCTATATTTTTCGAAGTACTAGAAGTATTTTTTGTAAAACTTTCTTTTGTCTCTATTAAAAATAAGTCAAATTGCTTATAATTTATTAAACCATAGTCTCGTCGCATTAGCATTTTTTCTAATTTAACTTATATGAGTACAAATTACTCCGAATCTAAGTTTGAAGATGTGAAGAAGTTTTATTGGCGAACTTTTAAAACGTCGTGACATGTTATTTAATAGCCCGGGACGAGAAGCCTTGCTTTTCCCCACTTCTTCAGTCGTGCACTAGCACGCCTGCTGAGTAGACTTTTGACTGTACACAAAACTTCTCCACAATATCTTAGATATATCTCTAAGATTCATAAGTATTAGCCGCCCGAATTGTAAGATTGTCTTTCTTTTTTTGGAGGAGTGTGCATTGTTACAAAATATTCCGCTAGATATATGTATAGTGTTATATTCACCTTTTATTTACCTATATAAAAAACTTTTTTACAAGTTTATAACAAATATAAGATAGAAGAGCCGTGGTGGCCGAGTGGTTTTAGCAGTTGCCTTGCCTGCGACGCAAAGGTCGCAAGTTCGAATCCCGACTGTACCAATGAATTTTTTCTGAACTTAAGTACAGTGATTAGTCACACCACGAGCTTTACGGTGAAGGAAAACATCGAAAGAAAACCTGCATACGTCTGAGAAGAAATTCAAAGGCGTATGTATAGTCGTGCTTGAGTAACTGCGATGGACTCGCCATCTATCACGTTGGCACCTAATATACCTCTGGCGGCAAGTGGGTGTGTGGGTATTACCTATACACCTCTGCCTACCCCTTCGGGGACCCTTGTGGGAAGGCGTGAGGATATTATTATTATTATTATTATAAATATACCTATAAATTTAATTAAAAGATGTATGAGGACATCTCTCACAAAGCTAATTGACCCTAAACTAGGCAGAGTCTGTATTATAGGTATTGACAAAGGATAAACATACTTATATAGATGTAATAATCCAATAATAGTCTCATAAACATTTCACACAAATCCAACTGACCCTAAGTTAGCAGAGGCTCTAGGCTAGGTTCGGTAAAGTAGGTTTTCCGTGACTGACATATCTTCTCACTGCATAACTCATTATAGCGCTGTGCAGCACTCAAGCACTGATGAGAAGTATATTTATATTATTTAAATAAAAACCTACCCCGTTAGGGACTCGGCGTAAGGATATGATGATGACGAAATAAAGATAAAAAATTATGAACAGTAATTTCAATCATTTATCACAATCACTTATATTATTACAAAACCCATTGCTCCTTAAGCTTACAAAAAAGTGACTTAAACTCGAAAAATTAGCCCCAGTTAATTTGACTTAAAATAGTTTCTACCTACAAACTTAATGTAATATATTTAATACACAAATATGATGTAGGTAATCGTCCTTGGTAATCAAACGCGACTGTTGTTGTGAACAACCCATTGTTACCCATTAGTTCCAATGCTTACGTTACAACTGTTTATTTATTGGATCCAAGTAAATAAATTAATGAATTATTGGATATCCAAATAATGCTACTCATTACGAAACAAGTAATGAGGTTGTAATCAGCTGGGCACAATTACAAATACGTCGCGTTTCATGCTAAATGGATTAATCGAACCATATCGGACCGTGAGGCCGAAACTATTCAATCAATGTCTAGCTATATTGCAGTTGATTCAGTATGATAGCCTCGGTTACCTTATGCATAATCCCACCCATGAGTACCCGACCATGATTTTAGGTCACCGTATAACAAGCACTACTGGATAGACAAAGCTTAATAAAATACAAAGACCTTATTATTCCTTCCTCAATCCTTTGAGATCACTCATGTTTCCCAAGAGAATAATATTAAGATTATCTACTTATAATATAATTTCATGATTTTTCTCAAAAAACATCGCAACACAGTATTACACTTATACACCTCTGCCTACCCCTTCGGCGACCCTTGTGGGAAGGCGTGATGATAATATATTATTACAGTATTAAAACAAAGATTTATTTTAAGATATTTAGAAACGCCAAATCAAGGAAATAAATCCGTACGACTGTTACACTCTCGTCGAGCCGTGGTGGCCGAGTGGTTCGAGCAGTTGCCTGCGACGCAAAGGTCGCAAGTTCGAATCCCGACTGTACCAATGAGTTTTGCTGAACTTAAGTACAGTGATTAGTCATACCACGAGCTTTACGGTGAAGGAAAACATCGAGAGGAAACCTGCATACGTCTGAGTAGAAATTCAAAGGCGTATGTATAGTCGTGCTTGAGTAACGGCGATGGACTCGCCATCTGTCACGTTGGCACCTAATATACCTCTGGCGGAAAGTGGGTGTGTGGGTATTACCTATACACCTCTGCCTACCCCTTCGGGGACCCTTGTGGGAAGGCGTGAGGATATATATGTTACACTCTCAAAAATCATATATTATTTAAAACAGCATTCCTGAACTATCTCCTATGCCATATAGCTTGAGCTATAGGATCTTATTTGTACCCAAATGATGTACGTTTATGGCGTGTGGAAACGAAACACTTCAAAGTGCACATAAATAAATCACAACCCATAAATAAAATATGCGCCAACGTTTCCGTGACCCGGTTCGTGCAATTTATAGCCTAAGATGCTCGAAGAATCTGGCAAGTATGCAAAAAATTTATTGACTATCAACTTAGGGCAAAAACAATAATATGTTCCCGGAGCAATAACTTACATCGAGCTATGAGGGTTGAATACGAACTCCCGCATTCTTCGAGCTCCATTGACCGGGTCACCAAACTTCACAAACACCAGCCAAACCTACCAACTGCACAATGTCGCCACGAAAAAAGCCCCTAACTTTCTTGTTCGGGGAACTTAAGACAAACCAGAGATATTTTACAACATAATATTTTATGACGATTGAAATAATTACCAATTCTATGGGCCACTTTTATAAATTACCGTTTTCATTTTTATGTTATGAATAAAGTTTCTTTTCTATTATATTGAGGAGTATGTAGTTAAAACATGACTTCTGAATTCATGTTTTTTTAGATATTATGAGTTTCCTATATTTTTCCCGACCGCTGCGCATAGGAAAGTTATGTATCTGACAGTTATGTATTATAGTATAGGATATTATTTTATTTTCTTGTGTTATATGTAACTAGATATATAAACATGTTGGAACTAGCAGCAATTATTTATAAATTATATATAAAGAGTTGGCAGAGGTGGAGATATATTTGGATTCAAATGTGAAAGAAGTCAAATGGAGAGTCCATAGCCGTCTCTCAAGAGCGACTAAACAGACATATGTACGGCCTTGAATTTTTTCTCAAACGTAAGCTTTGTCTCAATCACTCTTGTAAATGATTGTATTAACATTTATTTTTCTGACTATACAAATAAGGCGAAGTAGCTAGCTTTTCGTCGAATACTCATTTAAATATTAACTTATTTATTATCAAATGTGTTTCCAAATAATACCTCGCGGCGAATGGAGAATACAACCATGAGAGATAAGTTGGAACATTTCTATTCAAATACTTTGATGTACAGATAGTACATCAAAGAATCGATACGTGGCTTTTACGCCGAACGATTTTGTAATGTTTGTTATCGACACAACATATAACTTTATGCCTTCAAAGGAAACTATCAATTTAGATTTTTGGGTAAGAAACGTGGCCAAGTACTAATCCACAACCGAAATTTATAAATTCCCTAATATGGATTAATAATTGGGTGACCGTTGACATGACTTGAGTAATAGCTGTGTTAGTTGTGATAGAAGTGTGTTTTTCGAGATTAGGGCAAATATTAAAAAAAAACTTATTTTTTTTTAACATATTACAATTATATTCTCCAACAACGACGAACAGATGTAGCGTGCAGGTTTTATATAAGCGATAGTTTAATAGGTGTAATGATGAAATCGAATAAACATACATTAATGAGCAATAGCCATGTAGGATGCACGATTCACAATCGATCATATGATTTCTAGTGTTGAGACGTTATTATACTTTATTACGTATTTCTTTACGATGAACATATTCTTTGAAGTGTAAATCAAAAAGTTTGAGAGGTGATGTTAAAATTCCAAGGCGTAGAGAAGTTGACACTGGGCCGACTCCTGACATCATAACTGGGTTAGACAAAAATGAAAACTTTCTCAATATGCCCCGCTTTCTCAACTTGCCGTCCGCATAATATATTCGCAAATTTTCCCACTAACCGGTAGTTGCCACGTAAAGAGTGGCTTAAACTCTTACAATAACCTAGCATGCTTTAGGTGTGGTGGATATTTAAATCGTTTTTAGAAACAATTTATTAAAAGGAATAGTTACGCTTGTCAGTAATAACACCGTGTCCCAATTACCAGGAATACGAACTGGCAAACTAACGGTCATTGTGCTCTGTCGCATCCGTGCCACATATTTTCCTTTCAGGCCTTGTAATCAGCAAATATATTTCAGAAAAGGACTCGATTTATTCATGTTTCTTTTAATTTTTTGTCACTGAGAGAACTATACCATTCTCAATAAAGAGACCATTGCGGTGACCCAAATTAAATAACTGGAGGTTACCTCCAATTCTAAACTGTCAAAAAAACAACAATCTACAAAAACACTCATGGACATAACTAATATGTCAATGAGTGAGATCAATGAGTTACTCTGGACGATTTAACAAATATTTCGAATTTGTTCTCGTATCGTAGAAAGGTCTTTTTGCGATTTTTTTTGTCTTTAACATAAATTGCTTTAAAATAAAGTTCGGATACATCCTTAACATAGTCACACGACAAAGCGCTTCCGACATGACAACAAACATCAATTTAATGTAAGAGGTACATGAATCGATCTTGAAAGTAGGTAGTAGTCACGCACATTCACAAAGCTAATACAATTAAACTCGAGATAATGAAAACCGCCACTGGAAGCATTGTGATACAACCGACAAACTCCCGCAGTAACGTTGGATTTACTATTAAAGTTTTACTCCGAGTGCCATACATTATGTACCGAGCTCTTGTTACAAATGCAAGCAATGTTGGTTCTTAGTAGATAGCATATTGACGTGGCATAGTCTAGTGGTACAGCTAAATGGATTAAATATTTGTAAGGTATGTTTAGTAGTCCAGAAATATATTACTATTGTTATCCAAATGGTAAAGTGTATGTACGAGTTATTACATTTGCTACTGCTACACTCTGAAACGGATTTAGGTTAGATGAGAATAGGGAATAAGACATCCTAAAGTTACATATGGGTTTGTATAGATTTCTTAAACACGTGACATATTTGGGCGTATCTAGTTTATTTTAATATATATTTTATCTGAAGTGTATATAAGTATAAAAATTGTGTGAACCTAGAAAAATCCACGTTGGTTCCTATTTGGATGCAGCATACAGATGTCTAAACTTTAATAGACCGAAAAACCCATCGTCTTTACAGGGTGATATATTCTTCAAAGATAATTGGCACCAATACGACGCCAGTATTTAATTTACTTTATACAACAGCGCAGTTGGCTCCCATATTCCCAATGAACGAACAGCTTATTTCGCTCACGCCTGACTTTGAAGCATCCTTCGATTGGAAACTGAAAAATATTTCCAATATTTTCTCGATGAAGAATTTCGTTTCTATTCATAAATATGTGAGCACCGTAACGTTAGAGGGCACAAAAGTGAGGAAATGAATTTTATTTAACTTTTCATGTGACTACCTTGAGCAGGTATTTCCAGTAGGTTTGCATTCACCAAGGGAAAAACATACGTAGGTAATCGTCAATAAAAATATATGTTTTTGTTGACATTCCATTTAATTATTTGATTTGATTTTGTTTTAAGCCCACCCGTAGGTACGTGTACATATAAGAATATTTATTTTATTCGAAATGAAAACGAGGGAACTTGCTGCACGATCAGTCAAATCCGGTAGAATGCTTAAAAAAGATATGAGTACTCATAATAGTATCTACATATATTTATATTCAATAGAATTTTTAGTATCCATTATTTATAAAAAAAAATTTAAACAATATCCATCTAGCTAAACTTTAAATACACGGCTATCCCTCGCCAGCTTGCCAAAAATATTGCCAGCTTTCCCACACATAGACAGTAATGCCGATTCTCTCAGTCCTAGTGTGTTGCTTGGTGCCCTTAGTGTCCTTAGATGGTGCAAGACCTCTTAAGCCAAGCTTTGAGGTGTAAATGTTATTTTAAATCTTACTTTTCCGCTTAGATCCATTCAAGGTTAGTCGAAAACGAGTAGATGTTAACTATGCAAATGGTTATTACCGTGCTACGGCTGAAGCAGAAAATCCAAGACTATTTAAACGCTCAAAGTGGCAAAAATAAACTAATCCCTCGATTACGTTAAACGGTTTTACGAGCCTGGAGAGCCAATCCATTCATTCAGAAATTTCACGAAGGTAGGAGAAGAGCTCAATACCCATTCCTCACTTAACTGAAGTCATTGAGATTAAATTACCTTGGTTATTACAAAGACGTTTTGCCTTCGGAGATAAGAATCTACAATATTTTATAAGAATTATTTTTAATGTTATCAGATAGGCAGATGTAATAAGACCCTTTATTATCAAATTTTAAGAGCAAAGCTGACTATGGTAAGCAAGCACTGCGTCTCAATGCATTTTTTTTCACTACAATTGAATTAATTTGTTATTATTATTATTTATTAAATTTATTTATTACCCGTCCTAGCTTCGCACGGGTGGAAATAAGATTTTTTTTGCTTTGTAGCTTTCCAATGGTGAAATAATTTTTAAATCGCCACAGTACTTACACACACAAAAAATAAAAATCTTTCCTCTTTATAATTTTATAGTATATATTACGACTTACTTACGGGCATGCTACTCAGCCAAAGCTCCACAGAAAATTGTACAAATTAATTTATGTATATGTTAATATTGCTATCGCCGTAATACTAAGTGAACAACGTGAAAAGCAAGTTATTTTGCTTAGTGATTCAATGAACACTTCAAATCCATTGATCAAAACGACAGAGCGTTGATTAATTGAATGAAACCTATGATATCTCTCATTCATTAGTTCTCAGGCGGTTAATGATTCACTATGAATCAATTTGTGTTATCGCTGAGGAATACAATTTTCGAAAACGATGTTGGCTGTTACATCTACGAAGATTGCATAGGTATTATCACCAGCAAAGAAAAATGTTTACGGTAGTAAGAACTGTATGAATGGCTCGGTTTTTGATGCAAATTTAATGAGCAACTCGGGGCAAGCTTTTAAAAGCGGCTGACCATTACTGAGACAAGAGACTGAATACCCTGGTCCACAAACGATATAAAGACTTTCTCGCAATTTGTAGATGATGTAGGGATTACTCATGTGGATTGTTAGTACTATTTTGTTAGCTTTTCTCATATAAAAAAGTTTTTTGTACATATTTTATACGTATAGATTTTATATAAAAAATAATAGGTATTTGCATAACTTACGACGGATCAACATTTTCTTGCTTAAAAAAATAAACATGTGGATGTTATAATTAAACATTATTATACTAGCTCTATTATACAATTATACTTTCATAGAAATGTATAAAGGAAGATGTCAAATTCCGTACGCAACTCAAAATTCTATGTCAGTATGTCAACCGTAAAATTAATTAAATATACGCAAACCAAATAAGTCCGTGGCGGCATTCATAACTGGGTATTTAAGACATTTGGAGCGACCCTAACAAGGTGCTTTACTATTCACAGGTGAATGTTAGGGCCCCTTCATACTTAAACTTGTTCGTTAAAGGCACGCTAACGTTCCTTTTGCTGTTTACAGAGGAAATGAGAGCCATTTTATGCAATCAAAAGCAACGTCTAGTAAACAGGTTGCTAAATACAAATAGTTACGCAAAACGGTAATTGGTAGAACACATATATTGATGTATTCTATAGCATGACGTCTAATTAATATTGCATTATCCATTAGTTTTGTTACTTATGTACATGTAGTTTAATATAATGTGTATGGGAAAATATGGTCAAATAAAAATATGACGTCACACAATGACGTAGTATTTGTACAGATTTACAAAAGTTTTATTTTTATTATTTGTTTTATTTAGGTAAACGTTTAATTTTCAAGTATATTTAAAAATAAACATATGATAAATGAAAGGTTGATATTAGTTTTGCAATAAATGGCACACAATATTTTCTATAAATCCCTGCTTTGATAGAAACCACAGCAGGTAGCTTTTACTTGCTCTTGAGTTTTACCGCATCTACCGCGTAGAACATAGTTGCTTAACAACTGCAGTATTTACATAGACTGCACTACGACCACAGATATTCGAATGAAGAGATTTTTAGACTTTTTAAGCATAGGCCCCGCATTTGCTTACCACCTAATTGATAATAAATAATAAATAATGACAGCAAGCAATTTAAGCAGTATAAAAATGATAATAAGTACAGTAATTCAAATGAAACTAAATTCAGTAAAAAAATATGCAAAAGAGTTTGAAAATTTTATAAAATATGAGGTTTATTTTAAAAATTTTGCAGTGACATATTTCTCTCTCACTCTCTGTGTCTGAATGCGTATAGTTATTGCGCGTCTGTGGCAACATTTTACGCGATGACGTATTCAAACGACAAGTGTACGTACGTGAATGTTTTGCGGAGTCCGCGTAGCATGAAGTCTGGAGGAGCGAAGACTTAGAGTTGTGCGTCGACGAACCGAAACTAACAAGCCACAGTCGGCACACAAAGCCAAGTTTTACAGAATAACTGCATGCCTTTGACTGTTACAGTGGCGTGGGCTTGAATTTATATTTGCTACCAAATTTTAGTTGCTTTTTGACAATAAGCTACATTAAATATTTCAACAATAGCGTGCGTTATGTCTCATCTGCATTATCTTACTTAACACTTACGAACTTAAATTGGGACTAAAGTATGCTTGTCATGGCCGTTTTAAAATCACAAGAATCGTGATGTGACTTGGTGACAATTAAGATGTTAACAAAACATTATAATTTACTTAAAATATGCAATAATGCCTAATAAAATGACATTTAAAATATACATTTTGCATGTGTATAAAAATATAAAAAAGCAATTATACCTCGAAACGCAGCTAGTTATACATTTTCAAGTAACTTTCATGAGCCGGCAAATTTCTAAATGGCCATCACAGCATGCCGCTAGATTAAAAAGACATGTAAGTCTATCCTCGTACTTCGGCAGGGCTATGCTTACACATTCATTGTATTCATCCACTATACGCCTCCAGACGATGGGCCTCAGTAAAACAACACGAGAGAATTCTCTTTTAATTACGAACTCGGCTCGGACGCCGCACGGAACGATGCTTAGATACTCTTTTGATAACCTCAACCCTCTCGACCTACCCTCGATTATGTATTTTATAACTAAGTTTACAAAGTTCAGATTTTATTTGCTACTCTCAGGATCTTTAAAACATATTTTTTATATCATGAAATACAGATGTTTGTGGTTATTTTTATGTTGTACCAGTATCGTTTTTGTTTGGTTTCTATCGTCGATTGTTGATCAGAAAAAATATTTAGGCGTGGTTTTGTAATAAAATCTTATAATTCTCACAAATGGAAAATCTTATCTTTTTTATTTGGCTGGAACTCAACGTTGCCCAAATCACTACTACTATTTTAGCCTGAAAACTTAACCTAGTTTATGTACCTACCGTTTGACTTGAGATATCCTGAAAATTATCATTATGATAATAATACCAAGGCTTTTGCTTGAAGAAATCCATTTGAACATAGAGTAAATGTAGGAAGCAGCAAGTCTAGAAACTTGGCATAAATTAGAGAATCTCGCACTGACCAATCTAACTTTGTTCAATAAATGGTCAGAAAGCGGTTACATTTTACAGCCGGCACACACTTTAGGCGAGATGAATTTAATTATTTTAGGCTAGCTTTACTAAAGCAATACTGAACGCCAATTTAACCACTAGGGAATTATAAGTGGACATTGGAGCAATAATATGTCTGAACAGTCTCAATCTGTCTAAGTTATAATGTTCATTGGAACGTGACACGATATTGCTCGGAAAAAGTATCAATTGGTACCGCTGAATACGGTCTATTTTCTACAAGGATCCCGAAAGTGTAGCAGCGGGGAACAACAATTTTGTCTATGGAAAAAAAATCGTATTATTGTCGTCTCTTAGACACTACTTCACATGAGTATTTGAAAGTCTTCTCAGAGATGCAGGTTCCTCATAGTAATTATTCATTCTGCTGAATACTGATTTGGAGAATTCCTGCACTTTGGTGTTGTAGAAACAATGATGCAGTGTTATTTTAATTCCGATCTACTTAATACACAAAGCGTAATTTCCTCTATGTACTAAATAATTTCGGTAGCCATTATAATTGTCACTGAATACTGTGTTTAAATTTGATTACTTCGTGGCCTTACATTCCGGAAATTTTGTCATGTAAATTTCAATTCTAGTAAATTAAATTTGATTGCTGCGTATCAAAATATATTAATATTAAAGTATATAATATACTACTACCTCTATATCAATTTTGTAAATCATTTTATTTCAGTGGGTGAATGTGTCCTAAAATGAGTAAGTAATAAACAACGTCCATATTATTAGTGATCATAAACAAAAAAGGCGGGGTAATTCTGGTCTTTTCATAGCTATACATAAAATATAAAATACAGTAAAATAAGAAATGTAGAATGTCTTACAATGCGACTACCTTGCGTACGTATTGCCAATAGAATGGTTTGCTTTCTTTGCCAATAATTAAAACTTAAATAACCGTTAATATGTTTTTCTACATTAAACATAGTAATATGATTTAATTTTATATACGATTGTAGATATTTAAGTAATTATAGATACCTATATAGTAACACACTACACAGCGATCTTTTCGAAAAATGTGCGGCGTAACGATCTTAGATCGAATATGCAGAGGGTGGAATTGTAAAAATTAAGAAAGGCATTTCACGGTATACATATGTATGTATGTATAATACACTGATTCTCTTACGGCGTAGGCAGAGGAAATAGAAGACCTTTCCTTTTAGACTTCCAAGAAATATATTGCTTTATACACCTTATATTTATCATTATCTTCTATAAGACACACCTCGAAGCACCATAAAAATAGATTTCAAAGGAAAACCTCGACATTACGTCACTGAAGATTTCCAGTAACCGCAAGTCAGCCGTGAAGCGTGATATTTCAAGGCCTCGTCTAATTTGCTTTTAAGACAAATAGCCTCTAGCAGGTGGGGCATTTAGAACGGGTACACCCTCCCAATTGCTCGTACCAATTAGACAGGCTATTTTGAGGGACTGTACATATATTTGCATAGTTTAATTGATATGTGTAGCTCCTGAGTTATTGAACCGAATATTTAGGGACCTTCAGTGTTCCATACGCGTGGAAACTAAATCATATATATTAGATACCTACACGGTGTGGGATGGCGTGATGAAATGTATGAACCTACATGGGTTTTAAATACAATTTATCCTTTTAGTCCTTATCTGCACGTCTTCATAAAAGAGTCCCCGAAGGGTTTGATTGAGGTGTGTGGTAACATCGCCTTTTTGCCGGTGATGTGTTTAGGTGACGTCAGAGATGAGGAATCCATCGCCGTTTCTCAAACACGACTAGACAAGTTTCCTATCCACATTATCCTCCACTGGAAAGCTCGAGTTTTGATTAATCACTGTACATACATTCGGAAAAAACTCTTTGGTATAGTCGGGATTCGATTGCAATCTTCTGTGAAGGCGACTCCTGTAACAAATCGGTCACCACGTCTCTTTAAAGTTCTGCAAATTACATCTGCTACCTTTCGGTTGACAGTTGAAACATATCTAACAATATAACAAAAATTCTATCAGATCGTATCTTCAATAATGGAGTGGAGCCATAGAGAACACGCCAAGTAACCTGTTGAGTACAGTAAGATGTTATTCCTACTCCAGTGAGAGCTGAGCCATGCTGCGATACATTACACATAAGCCAAGTACTAACGGTTTCATTTATATCTGCTTGTCAACTCCGTACATTCTTGTTTGGGACGTCACTAGTCTATTTTTTGAGCGATGAAAAAAGTTAAATTTGATGTAATAACAACTACTTTTAACTGTAGATGGATTTAAGTACCTACCTACCTGAAAGACATTAAACTTTTAGTCACTTCTCAGACGAATCACTACGTCGTCGCAAGGACGACGATAAAAAAGCGATGAAATAAGTATACAGGTTGTAGTAATTTACTTTGAATGAGAAGAATTTCATTCAAAATCAAAGTGAACGGAACGGACTAAGATTCGTGTAGGTACGTATAAACGTAAGACCAATGGTATCGCATCCCTTATTGTATTATTTTTATAGTAGATTGCACGACTTCAATCAATATTTACGTATGCGTATGTATAATATACTGAATGTCCTTTTGATAATTTCATTTCTAATATCACACAGCAGTTAAATAACATAATATGTAGCGCCGTCATGACTGATTTACTATAGAATGCATAGGCAGTAAGGTATACATTAAAATATGTGCAAAGTTTAATAATACAGGCTAGATAGTTTGAAGCAGCTAGGCCAAACACGTATTTGATTCAAAATAGCATCTGGTGGCGAGGTACTGCAACATTGCATCGGGATCGTCGGTACCCGGGTGGCACCATAGAGTCCCCGATCTAGTTTCAGATAGCTCCATCAATCTTCCGCAACAGTGTATCGGCTCCCCGTTTTAAAACGAAACACGACGAGATTTGTTGAGCCCCTATCGTTGATGGAAAACGCTTACGTGTGCCTTTAGCTCATATAAATCTCGAAATACGATTAAATGTAAACAGAAATCGTTTTTTGATGAATAAATAACAACGCAAATATTTTTTCCTGAAGCGCGACGGCGATTCGATCAATTTTAACTTTTTTTAGCGTACTTTTTCCTAATCGTTTCGAGCGTAAACCAATTTAGGTAGGCACTCCATTCAAAAGCATTTTATATTTAATGTTTGTTTACGCAGATTACGTCGGAATCCATTTTTGTCAACTATTAACTCGGTACAGGCCCGTTCATTGCCAGCTTTATATTCATTTGTGTTTATAAAAGTTTTTCTGAAACTCAACCAATTCCATTAACAGTTGCGGCAGAAAGTTTATCAAGCTTTACATTTATCTCAAGTAGCTACGTATTCGTCCGGGAGTTTAAAAGCATGCCTATTATCCTCGAGTTCGTAGTGAGCTAAGAGACTATTGGAAAATGTTTCTAATATCCAGTAACTCAATCTGGAACTCTGACTCGCCCCATTGAGCTACCCGATCAAGCAGATTGAGCTATAAGAGGGAATACGTCCCGCCTGTAACGAATGTATTGTGCTCATAGTGCTAAAATAAAAAGAACATCAGCAATTGGTGCTCCGTTGAACCGCAGGAATTGCTCTGATGAACGAGCAATGCGAGTTCTAATAGCAATACCCTCTTTTCTCTTATTGCAACGCCCGACGTGAGTGCTTTTATAAGAAAAATTCGAACGGTGCAGCGGTGGAAGCGGAACTTGCATTACGTGATAGGTTTTAATTAATTCTACATTCGTTTGATGAAGCTCCAGTTATTGCTGCTGGATTTATTTGATAAAGTGATAAAAGTGACTTCAATAGAAATACGCATTCCTTAACAAACGCCATTCTTGTCACGGATTGTATTGTTTATTGTACGTCGATTTTATATTGCAAAATGTATCATTCAGATATAACTGTTCCAATAAAAGTATAAAATATGGGTTCATATAATTATACAAGATATATACAGTGTTTTCTTTTTTTGTATTTAATTCGAACGAAAAAAAATATATATAGACAGTTCGCCCAGAACTGTGTCTATATTTTTTTACCTAAAGTACAGTGCTGTACGATACGAGTGTTACGATGAAGCCAAACCATCGAGAAGAAATCTTTGTTTTAAGAAGCAATAAAGTTGAATTGTCTTGACTCTAGTTCCGCCAGTTCACTCTAGATTAACATACCTCTTTCACTTCGTCCACATTCATCAGTCTCTTCATACATGCTTGTCATACATAAATAACGTAACCTGTACATTTCGGAAGCTTGGGCTTATACAGAACTTGTAAGCTACGGTGTATTCGTTTTACGCGGTGTTTAATCCGATTGTCGCCGGCGCGTGCAAATCCAATCACGGTTTTTGTTACATACATACATACATATCATCACGCCAAGTCCCTAACGGGGTAGGCAGAGAGTATAGAGCGCCAGTTCTCTCTACACTTACATACCTCTTTCGCTTCGTCCACATTCATCAGTCTCTTCATACATGCACGTCGGTTTCGAGTACTCTTAACGTTCCCGTC